>JAFBJY010001278.1:0-47500 GCA_016801885.1 Toxotes chatareus | reverse complement strand
AAACCCCCCCCAAAAACAAAAAAAAAAAAACCCCCCCCAAAAATTTTTTTTTTGGTGTTTAAAACCCCCTTTTTTGGAAAAAAAAAAGGGGGATTTAAAAAATTTTTTGGGGTTTTTAACCCCCCTTTTTTTTGGGGAAAAAAATTTTTTTTTTTTTTAAAAAAAAAATTTTTGGGGGTTTAAAAAATTTTTTAAAAAAAAAAAAGGGGGTTTTTTGGCCCTTTTTTTTTTCCCCAAAAAAAACCAAAAGTTTTATTTTTTTTGAAATTAAAAACCCCCAAAAAAAAAAAACCCGTTTAATTTTTTAAAAAAACCCCCCCTTTTTTGGGAAAAATTTTAAACCCCCTTTTTTAAAAAAAATTTTTGGTTTTAAAATTTTAAAAAAATTTTTTTTTTTTTAAAAGGGGAAAATTTTTTTTTAAAAAAAATTTCCCCCCTTTTTTTTTTTTTTTTTTTGTTCTTCTTTGTTCTTTTGTTCTGAGTAGGGTGACTGGGTTGATGGATCCTGACCTGGGGAGTCTCCAGGGTACAGTGTGGACTCTTTAGTCCAGCAGACAGAAGCTTTTACCTCCTGAATCCTGCAGGTCAAGTTGTTACCAGGTCCAGGTGTCTCAAGACTATAGGACTGGGAGCAGAGAACTGAGGACAGTAAGCCACAGCTTGTCTCTGAGAGGGTTACAGCTGCTCAGTCTGAAGAGGAAACAATGAAGAAAATGTCAAACAACATTTGTGTTGAAAGGACAATCAAAGGAACAAAACTCTCAGTTTGCTCTGCAGCTCACAGCAAACTAACAGACCTGTATTTAAAAAACTGGGCCAAACATCAAACACAGATTTGTTGAGTGAAGCAGAAATATCAGCTCTTTATCCACCTGCTAACCAATGAGGAGTTTCTACATTGATGACCATCTTTCATTGGCTCTGATTCAAATCCTTTCCTGTTTTTATTCTCAACAAGTTGGAGACATGACAGTTAAATATGACACAATCAGTAATAAATAGACATGTACAGTCAAGGCCGTAAGTATTTGGACAGTTAGACAGTTAGTTCTTTTGGCTCTCAGCACATATAAGCACATATACTATAAAATATATTAATAGATACTACAGTCAATGACTGCACAGGATATTACACTAAATATTAAATCTGATGAGTAATGTTTCACTTCATGTATTTGTCCAGTTACTTTTGAACCACTAAAAGGCTGAATCTCCCACACAGTTCTTTCTATACTGATGTCAACTCTGCTCAAATTAAAGCTGAGACTTGGCTCTTTAATGGACACTGCAATGTTTTAATAAAAGGAATAATATTTTTAAGAAGTATTAACTTAATATGTAGCAAAAACGTTCTTATATTTAGCATATACTAGTGCAATCATATTTAAGTAAGGTTATATTTTAGAAATACATCTTAAAACCAGTGCAGTTCAACTTAAATCAAAGATTTAAGAATAATTTTCTTAATATGTAGAACACTGTTAGCTGTTTGGATTCCATATGTTTTGCATTGATGTTTGTTTTGTACCCAATACAGTTAATAAACTGAATCTTATATTAATAATAAGTTCTCTTATTTGTTTTTTTTAATGGTTTAGTAAAAAAAAAACATAAAGACTCAATTAATGATCACAATGACGTTTCTGCTTGTGGTCATAATAAAGGATTTGCAAACTTTCTTTTTCAAACTTGACTTTTGCTTACTCACTTTAATTTGGTAAAGCAGTGTTACACTGAGTGGCAATAGTTTTATTATAGTTTAAGTGCTGTTATTACTCTGTAATGTATTTCATCATTGGGCATACATAATTGCTGTGTTGTGTTGCTAGATGACAATCTACACTTTGACAAAGTACTTTTGCATTTGTCTGTGTTAATCTAAAACCTTTGGTATGGTCCTGAGGAGCACTCATGGATTTCTTGACAAAATAATTTTTGGGTGATGTACTGTGGTGGTTCTCAATTTAAGCATTAATTAAAAAAATAATAGTGAAAATCTCAGTAACAAGTTATAATATCTTACAAAATTATTATAAAGAACAAAAATACTTAAAGCAAGTCAAATGCTCTGACACAAAAGCGGAATTGTAAGAAGAATTATCTTCGAGACAAAAATAAGCATATTTTGCTTTGATTTCAAATATTTCATCTTAGTAAGATTCCAGTTGTTAAAAATTGTAGGAACCATTATTTTAATTCAGATTCAATGTGATTAAGCTCAGAAATGATGATAAGGAAATAAAGAAGATAGGAATTTATTTTCCTCCTGCTGAATAAAATAGCAGAGTCTTTATATAATGATGAATAAATCCAACTATCTATACACTTACAGAACTTTGTTAGAGGCTTTGACAACTGGCAGCAGCTTCAGAAGAGCCTCCTCTGAAGCAGAGTATTTCTTCAGGTCAAACACGTCCAGATCTTTTTTCTGATGACAGTAAGATGAAGACCAGAGCTGACCATTGAGCAGGAGACAGTTCATCTGTGGAGAGACGTCCTGAACTCAGGGACTGTTGGATCTGCTCCACTAGAGAACGATCATTCAGTTCATTCAGACAGTGGAACAGGTTGATGCTTTGCTCTGCAGAGGGAGTCTCTTCAATCTTCTTCTTGATGTACTGGACTGTTTGCTGATTGGTCTGTGAGCCACTTCCTGTCTGTGTCAGCAGACCTCGTAGGAGAGTCTGATTGGTCTGCAGTGAAAGACCCAGGAGGAAGCGGAGGAACAAGTCCAGGTGTCCATTTGGACTCTGTAAGGCCTTGTCCACAGCCCTCTGGTAGAGCTGTGTTGGATCAGGTTTGTCTCTGAACAGTTTAGACCAAAGGGAGGTTGATTGTTCTTCTGACAGCAGATTGACTCCAGAGTTGATGAAGGTCAGATGGACATGAAGAGCAGCCAGAAACTCCTGAAGACTCAGATGGACCAAGCAGAACACCTTGTCCTGGTACAGTCCTCTCTCCTCTTTAAAGACCTGTGTGAACACTCCTGAGTACACTGAGGCTGCTCTGATATCGATGCCACACTCTGTCAGGTCTGATTCATAGAAGATCAGGTTTCCTTTCTGCAGCTGCTCAAAAGCCAGTTTTCCCAGAGACTCAATCATCTTCCTGGTCTCTGGACTCCAGTGTGGATCTGTCTCAGCTCCTCCATCATACTTAACATTCTTCAGTTTGGACTGAACCACCAGGAAGTGGATGTACATCTCAGTCAGGGTCTTGGGCAGCCCTCCTCCCTCTCTGGTTTCCAACACATCCTCCAGAACTGTAGCAGTGATCCAGCAGAAGACCGGGATGTGGCACATGATGTGGAGGCTTCGTGAAGTCTTGATGTGGGAGATGATCCTTCTGGCCTGCTCCTCCTCTCTGAACCTCTTCCTGAAGTACTCCTCCTTCTGTGGGTCAGTGAACCCTCTGACCTCTGTCACCATGTCAACACACTCAGGAGGGATCTGATTGGCTGCTGCAGGTCGTGTGGTTATCCAGAGGCGAGCAGAGGGAAGCAGTTTCCCCTGATGAGGTTTGTCAGCAGCACATCCACTGAGGTGGATTCTGTAACATCAGTCAGGATCTCAGTGTTGTGGAAGTCCAGAGAAGTCGACACTCATCCAGACCGTCAAAGATGAACAGAACCTGGACCTCTTCAAACCTGCAGAGTCCTGCTTCTTTGGTTTCAGTAAAGAAGTGATGAACAAGTTCCACCAAGCTGAACTTTTTCTCTTTCAGCACATTCAGCTCTCTGAGCGTGAATGGAAATGTGAAGTGTATGTCCTGGTTGGCTTTGTCTTCAGCCCAGTCCAGAGTCAACTTCTGTGTTAAGACTGTTTTCCCAATGCCAGCCACTCCCTTTGTCATCACTGTTCTGATTGGTCCATCTCTTCCAGGTGAGGCTTTAAAGATGTCTTCTTGTCTGATGCTTGTTTCTGGTCTGGCTGGTTTCCTGGATGCTGTTTCAATCTGTCTGACCTCATGTTCATCATTGACCTCTCCAGTCCCTCCCTCTGTGATGTAGAGCTCTGTGTAGATCTGATTCAGAAGGGTTGGGTTTCCTGCTTTAGAGATCCCCTCAAACACACACTGGAACTTCTTCTTCAGAGTAGATTTAAGTTTACGTTGACAAACTGCAGCAACAATGTCCTGAATGAACAAACAAGAAACAACATCAATGACTGATTCATAAAGAAAACATGACATGTTCATCCCCCTAAAGAACACACATGAACATATTTCCCTCCATGTCTTGAGACGTTAGTAAATGTCCCATTTGTCCATCATGTTGAATCTTTAGAGAAATCCTCTTACTGCTGTGCAGACAGTCAGCCAGCTCCTCCTGCTTCATTCTCCTCAGGAAGTTCACTGTGATCTTCACAAAAGCCTCTGCTGCTCCTCCTCTGCTCTCTTCATCCTCACCGTCCAACACCTCCTCATCCTCCCTCTGACTCTCTGAGCATTCTGGGTAATCTGGACTCACAACCTTCTGGATCTTCTTCAGCTCCTTCTTCACAAAAGTGACAATGTTCTCCTCCAGCAGCTGGAACAGAAAACTATATGAATGACACAATCAAAGTAAAACCATGGAGCCAAACATCAGATCCATGTTGGACACACTGACAATCCACTGCTCTAAAAAGTGCAGCATGGAGATTATTGTCAACACAACAGATGTCAAAGTAGTTGTTGTCCATGTACAGACCATAAATATGGAGTCCAGGTGTGTTTGATGCTGCTGGGCAGACTGAGCACTGGGAACCTCTGAGCTCTCCTGGTCCACTCTGTGGAGGAATCATGAAGAATTAGCTCACATTATGTTTGCAGCATCTGTGAGCGTTTTTATGCTTTGTACACAAACAACAGCTGCTTTTATGTTCTGTGGTGACTGTCCTGATTAAAGCAAACACTACTGTGCTGTGACATTCTCAATGAGAGGAAACAAGCAACCAGTTCTGTACCTCATGACCTAGAGTCATCACAACAAGTCCACCTTTTAAATGATGAGTTTTAAGGACTCACACTGGGTTTGACAGAAGTCTCACCTCTGCTACAGGACACTAACACAAACACTGGAACTGGATAGGTGCTGAGTTACAGGGAGTTTTAGTTCTGATCTGAATGACACATATAAGAACATAAGAAGTGCTTTTCTTGAAAAGAGAAACATCAACTTTGCCACTAAAGCCTGTGTTACAAATTCCTGGGCCTCCACGTCACATCCAACCTGAGCTGGTCAGAGAACACTGTTGCCACAGTGAAAAGGGCTCAGACTATAGACTATACTTCATTTGACTGCTCAGGAAGGCTGGGGTGAGGTGGTGCCCCTCACACAAGCGTACAGAGAGGGCTCGTGGAGAGCATCCTCACTACAGGCATCACCATCTGGTACGGGGACACCACCCAGGCAGAGAGGAAAGCTCTCCAGAGAATAGTTAAAACAGCAGAGAAGATCATCAGAACTAATCTTCCATCCATGGACACCATTCACACAACACGCTGCAGAAAGACGGCGCTGAACATCTACAAGGACACAAACCACCCAGCACACTCCATCTTCAAACACAAACACACACCATACAACCTGAGACACTGCCTGTATATTATTGTTTTTGCTCATGTATTCTGTCTGTTGCTTCAATATTATAAAGCTACAATCACTTGGCACTACCTTGTGTAAAGAAGGTGTTTGGTACCACAAGAAGTTAATTGTTGGTATCTTACAAGTTTAAAAAAAAAAAACAAGAAGCAAAGTGAAGTTTGGCGGCTTGATTAAGTACACCAAGCAACAAAAGGTAAAAAAGACATGACATGCCTAATCCTGCGCCCAGAATTGTCCCTGAGTTTGAAGTACAACCCACATTATAAAATATGATGTACTTTTGGTGAGTTTTCAAATTTCCCTGCAGGAGACTTCTCATGCTTTTGGAATCTGTATTTGCTTAAGATTAAAAAGCTTTTCTGGACTCAGCCTCTCTCGATCTCCTGTATTTGGTCGACTGTACATTTTCTCTGAAGAAGATTTGTGCACTTTTGAAATTTGAAGAAGAAGATAAAAAATTTAAGAGGGAAAAAAAGATTCAGGTGTAGCAGGACTCAGTCCAGACCTGGACTCAGCTTCAGCTGGCTCTTGACTGGGTCTACAAGCCACCAGCCTGAAAAAATCCCATCAATAGTCCCAAGGTATTTACCAAGACTGCACATACTCAATGGTCTGACAACTAATTAAAGTGACTTGGTGCCCTACCAAGTTTTCCTCCTAAATCCAATGAGCATATCTTTGGAACATGTAGCATTTAGCTTCTGGGTAAGATTCCTCCACACCCTTTGAACTAAATAAATCCATTGGCCTTGGTCCATAGCTTATCTCACCGTCCTGGAGAGAGACTAACAATAACTGAGTCATCAGCACTTTATGATACTTCTGCTGTCATGTCTGGTCAGACACATGTTTGTGTATAAAATAGACAATAGTGGTGACAACATGTACACCCTTGAGGAGAAACAGTGGAAGAGAACCTTTGGTCCAGACAATGTACTGTTGACCCTCACTCTCTATGTCCCTGTTAGTTCAAACTGTCCAGAATCCAACCCACCAGATTATTATTTAAATCAAACTGTTGCCAGAGCAGCACAAATTCAAATGTGAGGATTGGATTGTCTTAAAAGCAGAGAAAGTCCACAAATAAAAGCCTGGTGTGTATCCATTAAAAATCCAAGGTGTTAAAAAAGCATATTTAAACTGTGGAGTCTGTAGCATCCTCCACTCCTCTATATGGGGCTATGCACAAACTGCAGGGGATCCAGTGCGTATTCAGTTTTAACTGAGACCTCAAATCTGACAGATTTCTCTAATGTTTTTCAAATTGAAGTCAAGGCGACTGCTCCTACAAATCATTCGATGTTTGGGACAGCTAGTTTTGGGCCGGGACCATCTAATCTTTCAGGCTTAGGGAGTGGGCTCTGTGCTCTGAAGGCCTGCAAATTAGTTTTCATGCTTACATGAGCTAGACCAAAGTTGTTGTGTCACAACTGAACAGGTTGAACCCAAAACAACTCAAGCGGGTAGATCAAAATAATGTCTTTATTCACAAAGTAACAAATGATAATCCTGATAGGGGAAAAGAGCAAGGAAACAAAGTATCAAAAAAGAACACAAAAGTCACTCTTGAGGAAAAAAACAACTAACTCAAATCAAAACCGAAGCAATAATAAGAATGATCAAAGTACAAAAGAACACCAAACAACCACAACAGAGATGAATGACACGAAATGGCTGAATACATTGACCTTAAGACAAGGAGCTGAACAGCAACGGAACATGGGGAGCGCAGACTATATATACACAACAGGTGAGGGGAAAGAGATTGAAACAATTAGAAATAGGAATACAATTACAAGAGCGGGGGAAACCAGACAAAGGCAGGAAGTAAAATTGAGACAAAAACACAAGGACAATGATTTGCACAAAATAAAACAGGAAACCTACAAGACAACGTAGAAACAGATAACAAAGGCATAATTTCACAAGAAATGACAGTTTGCTGCCATCTTTGTTTTCCAGTTCTGATTTGCAAATCCTGCTTTGACTGATTTAGTAAATCATGGTTTTGTTGTTGGGAAATATTTGAAACGCTTTTGAGGAATGATCATGTCCCTGCAAAAGACCATGTATGAGCATGTTATATGTCCACCAATGAGTCCAAATCATCCCCACAGGCACTGTGTGAAAATATCCCAGTCTGTAGTGTTAAATGATCCCTGGAGGACAGAGCAACGACTCATCTGTCCCAGACCTTTTATGTCCTGATCTTTTTCTTCTCCCTCTTTAAAACAGTTTTATATTGTGGACAGCAAATACACACAGCTGTGATCAGGGAGCCCAAAGGAGGAGAGGAAGATTTACTGGAATCTCCCCATAAGACATATAGCACAGGTCAGTGTCTTTCTCCACCTTTTTTGGACAAGAGACATACTGGTACAAGTTTGATGAAATGTATTCAGAGTCATGTGGTTAAAAATCCACTGGGGCCTCATATTTCACACACGAATTTCAGAGACCATTTTCATTCACTGACACACAGATGGACTCAGAATCCACTGCCTAATTTTATCTGACAATCTGGTTTGTATGCAGTCTTTGCATGAAAATGACTTGATGAAATGAGCTGCCAGGTATTATTCCACACACAAACAACTGAGACTCAGGGTTCATTTCTCCTCAAGCCATTATTCCAGGGGCCTCTTTAGTTTGGGGCCCTGACACTTCCCCTGCCTTTTCTAATTGCAAAGTCTGAACTATATGAAGCAGCAACAACAAACCAAACCAAACAAGCAGCAGAGACACAGATAGCATCAATAAAAAACAGCAAATATGTCCTGACGTGGACAGTTTTTCTAATTTGCACTGTGACCAACCACAGAGATATAATCACCTATCAGAGCAACTGAGATGCTTTGTTGTGAAGAATTTGTTTGGATTTGGAGTCTTTATCATCTAATTCATCAGGTAGAGTTTGTCCTGAATAGGACCAGGAGGCCTCTCTGACTCTGTGGATGGAGTGTTAACTGTCTCTCTGAGAAATCCATAGAGCCTGAAAAACCCTGTCCCAGTCCCTCTGAGCTCAGTCCCGTGGGAAGTTCATCAATGACAGAGAAAGTCAGGCTTTGTTCTCCAGCCGCTGTCCTGGCTTCCAGGCTCAGACAGCATTTAGCGGCTCAGATTTCTGCCAGCGGCAGCAGCGGCTCAGGTCCACCTCCTCCACAGGCTGATTCAGGCAGGGGAAAAGCTGCCTTCAGTCAGCAGTAAGTGGAGCCACAGACTAACAAAGGCTCCGTGTTCAGCTACTGACCATCAGCTCACTCTGCTTCTACTCTGACTCCACCGCTTCTACTGCAAATATCCACACACAACATGAATGACATGAAGAGCCAAAAACCGTCTGCGCTCCGCCATGTAAGGAATACCTATTCTCTCTTCCTGCCTCATCCCGAGTTTACAGTGACAACTTAGAGTCTACACAACTAAAAACACCTAGCAACAGTATAAAAAAAACACAATGAAAGCACAACACTCCAAAGGGAACATCAGATAATTCCATATAACTACATGAAGTGTTATTGAGTAAAACATGAAAAGTGCGGACATTTACCTTCAGACAGAAAGAAAATCATCCGCGCCTCAAACGTCGGTGAAAGTGAAAGTAAACTTTCAGCAACCGTGGGATACAGTGATGGGAATTCTGACTTCTTTTAGAGAGCTGGTTCTTGTGGCTCGGCTCACCTAAGAAGAGCCAAACTCTTTCACCTCAAAGTGGCTCACCAGATTTTTTTATTTTTTTATAATTTTTGTTGCTTAAAAATAATAAATAATGTAAAATTATGTGTAAAATGAATTACTATACAAATACATTATATCAAAAGTTTATTATTTATATATTTGTTAAAAACATAGTGCTAAAAAATACATTTTAATTACAAAAACAATACACATCTCAATGTGAGACAAAAAGATCCCATCTCTCTGATTGGATGTTTAATAGTACACAAACTATTTACTGTGAAACAACACAGAGAAGCTTAGAGAATCTTTACAAGAAAATATAAATGAAAATGTGTAAAAACAGAAATACAAAAACGCATCCATGAGGTAACAGTTTTAGCACAAATGCTTTAGTGAAGATTGGCATTAAGAAAAACCAAATGCCTCAGATTTGAGGAGTTGATCCTGTGTGTGCTCTGTCTGTAACTCCCCTCCCCCTCCTGCTCAGTAACGGACACACAGGCGCCACACATCATGTAGTTGACCAATCACTTGCAGCTTAGACACACAAAAATAAAAAAAGCAGCTCAGACTCTCAGGCATGAGAGTCAGCTCCGATCATTCACTTCAAACATCCAGCTTTAAGAGCTGTTTCATTCGCTTGACCGACACAGCCCACTGCTTCCTAGTAACACACTCACCAGGAGCTGCTGCAGGTAGAGCGAAGAGGTGAAACCGCGGAAACTCACATTCTCATTCGGACACAGGGAGAGTTGTCTCATCATTCCGCAGGTGACGAGAGACACCTGATGAGTTGAGGAGGGTAAGAAGAGATGGCGGATGACGTTGGGCGTCCGGAGGGGCCTGAAAGCTCCTGGAAGAGCCAGGCTGCGCTTGCTGCGTCCGGCAGGCAGCTGCTACGGTGTTTCACTTCTGATGAAGCAGGTCTGGCTGCTACGAAAAGGGTGATGACCATTTCATGGCTTGCTCCCGAGCGGATATATCATTCCATGTCTGCAGATAGGTAGAAATGCACAATTCCAGCCGTAGCTAAATTTACAACTTTCCAGGGCCATCTGCGAAAAACCATAAACAACTCAGGCTGCCTTGTTTAACACTTTCTGCTTGAGTGTGTCTTAAACCTTTATTATGATGCAGACATGAGTCAGAAGTCATGTTGGTATAAGAGGATTTTTTTCTTTTTGGTGATTCCGCTTCAAACACTTGATTTCAGTTTCTACTTTCCTTATACAATATTTGACCCAAGTTTTGACTCCTGAGCATGTATAGAATTCCTATTGCCCAGACGGAGTGTTTGTGTACAAGGATTTTTTGCTCATTCATCATTGCTGTTGTTGTGTGTAGAGATGCTTTAATGAGAGTGAACTGGGGCAGAAGAGAATTATCTGGAAAAACTTTCTTTTTTCAATCACTCGGTCTCCACAACAATTTCAGAGCAATATAGTATATTGCCTAAGTATGTTACCAAGAGATATTGTGTTGTTTATCAAGTTTGTTGAGACAGTTTAAGTCAGCTTAACCGCTGTAGAAACTGACACATTCATCTAGTAGTAGTATATAGATGCATCAAGTGTCAGAGGATAAAACAGAATAAACCTATAAAAGCCTGGCAACAGTAAATAGTAGTAAGCACTATTCAACCACCAATATTGCTTCCTACCCCAGTCGTTTGTTGACTATACATTTCTGTGAAGAAGGCATGAGGACTGTGATCAGGCTGAAAAGTGAAACCCTCAAGTACTCAAAGGAGAAACAAAACACAGAGAAGAGACAACAGACTGCTGGAGGCTGAGGAGCTTCTTTTCCTGCTGGAGTCATGTGACAGGTATAAATACTGTCTGTTCAAATGATGCCAGATTACACAGCATGTAGAATAAGACTGTGGAGAGGTGACACATGATCCATTTCTCTTTACCTCTCCATCTGACAGAACATCAGCACTTTATTTTTAAATGATGTGACATTTGAATAAAACTGCTCAGAGTGAGAGGTTTTTCCAGTGAAAGTGCTTTATTAATCACTGTGATGGAGGCAGCTTTGCTGCTCAGAGGAAAATTAAGGTGTGTGCCTCATCCTCTGAAATCATTAAACGTTCAGCAAATCTTGATGAGAGAACAAATCAGAAGTTTACTAAAATATATTGTAAACAAATGAGTCAGTTGCTCTAAATGTGTTATTAATGCGTTTTTCATTTTTTGAATGAATGTCAATCAAATCATTTATTAACATTACTCTAACAGGTGCTCAGGGGGGGTTGCTTACATCATTGTTACATGACTGAGATGAAACACATAGTTAATAATTTATAATACATATATTTCCTGAATTCATTTCTGCTTGACATTTTTAAGACAACAGACTTTGGACTATTGACCTTTGCATGTTATTCCATTTAAACTATTGTTGTTTCTCTGTTTCCTATAATTTCTTTTACCCACCAGATGCTGCTTACCAGAGGCTACTCCACCACAAGTTTTCATTTAAATAAAGTTATTCATTCCTTCAGCCTGGATGTTGGATGAAGTAGATTATGTTCAGTGCCTTTCAGACAACTAAGTACACGAAAGTCTTTTTCTCTATACATTTTTACAAATGTATCTAATACTGGACTCACTGTGCATTTACATGTGGCTCTTTTGACCTAGTGCAGGATGATGTTGATGAACAGCCTCAGGGCCACAGTGACAGTTTCCACAGAGACATTAACACAGTTTGTCTACAAAAGCTGATACTATCAGCATTACATGTGGCTTTTAAAATGGAGCAAACACCTGAAGGAGACCTTTATTTTAACTGTTTAATAAATATGTCAGAGCTTCCAGTGATTAAACATAAAATATGAGGATTTTGTTATCTTTCATTTATTCATCAGACCAACATTTTCCAGTGTGGCCTGTGCATAGAAAGTTCTTGGAGGCAGTGGTCTGCTGAACTCTGGGTCTGTCTAGCTGCCTGGTTTAATATCCACCATTCCCAGTCAGGTTTCAGGACCCTGAAAAGAACTTTCATGCAGCATGGATTTGTAGAAAGACACAAAGTGATAGAAATCAGTATTGCAGGGACATTTACAGAGAAGATGTTATACTTGTTGGCTGCCTGGTTAGCCTTCCAGTTGTAGAGCATAAGTTTCAATCTCTCAGGGTTGTGGGCTCATCCCCACTCATGCACTCCCACCACCCATGGAGGTGCCATAGGCCTCGTGCATTGTGGATCAGGCAGTCACGGGCTCCCACACCCTGGGCCTGACCTAGATAAGTGGCAGATCATGACATGACATGTTTTACTTGTTCCTTGCCTTCAGCAGCACAGAGTCAATGCCTTTGTCTGTCTGTTGTGTGTGTTTGCTGGGCAGGTGTGGTGTGCGGGCTGGAGGGCTGACAGCAAGCAGCTTGCTGCTGCTGGAAGGGGGTTAATGAGAGACTGAGACTCAACGACCTGTGCGCGCCCAGCCCAAGACCGCCACCTCTTTCTTCCTCCTCACAACCTCCGGTCTCTCTCCTCCACGGAAGATGACAGCAACTCCGTGTCCCGAACCGAATGGGAGTTTCCGCTGGGCTAGGCCGGTTTTCTTCTCTGCCTCTGACAGCAGCTCCTGGGTGAGTGTTAGGAGGCAGTGAGGGGTCGGTCGAGAATCTAAACGCTCTTAAAGCCGGATGCTTGAAGTGGAATGGACCTGAGCCGGACTCCTGCCTCAGAGTCAGAGCTGCTTTTTTTTTTCTGTCTAAGCCTAAAGTATCGTCAACTACATTTTGAGTGGTTGTATCTGTAAAAAGGTCTGCGCTTGAGTAGAGGGTGGGGGAGTTATAGACACATATGGACTAATCCCTCAAATCTGAGCATTTGGTTTTCAATTCCAATGTTCTTCTAAAGACGGTTAAACGTTATTCTAGCTGATTTTTTTAATTTTTGTTTTACACATTTCGTTTTACATTTTTTGTGTGATTTCTAAACTTCTGTAAGGTTTCACTGTAACAGTTAAAACAGAAAATGCAATATTATATATCCAACTTATTTCAAATTGAGATGACATTTGTTTTTGTTCTGTACCATTTTTTATAGCACCTGTAAAATTACAAGTTATATAATACAATATAAATAATAAACTTTATATAATACAAGGTTTTGTACATTAGCAATCATTTTACATACATAATTTTTACATTATTTTAGTTATAAAAGAAAAAAATCAGAACCACTTGAGTATGGGGAGTCGCTCTTCTTAGTCAGCGGAGCCATTAGAACCGCTTCTGAAAAGAGTCAGAATTCATTCAACATCACAGATTCCACGTTTGCTGAAAGCTTACTTTCATCAATGACGTTTGAGGTGCAGATGATTTTCTGTCTGAAGGTAAAATGTCCGTGATTTTTAATGTTTTACTCACAAAACTTCCCAGTTACCTGAATTATCTGATGTTCTCAGTTTTGTGTGCTTTATTGTAGTTTTATACTGTTTGTGGTGTTTACTGTGTAGACGGAGTTGCTTCAGTCCCCGGATGAGGCACAGGAGGGAGGACTGTTACATATGTCGTGTGGATATTTGCAGTAGTGTGGAGTCAGAGTAGAAGCAGAGGAGCTGATATTGCAGCTGAACACGGAGCCTTGTTAGTCTGTAGGCTCCCACTTTCACGCCACCAGGCAGCTTTTCCAGTTTGAATCAGCCTGTGTGGAGAGTAAGGATCTGAGTCGCTGTTCTCCCGCCAGTCTACTGCCAAAATGTGGAGCCTGTTTTATCGGACAGCTGCTGAGAACAGCCTGACTTTCTGTCATTAGATGAACTCTACGGTGACTGAGCCCAGAGGGACTGACAGGTTTTCAGGCTCATGGATTTTCAGAGACACAGCCACCCATCCACAGAGTCAGAGGCCTCCTGGGTCCCATTTTCAGACAAACTCTACCTGATGAATTAGATGATAAAGACCCAAATCCAGTACTATTTACTATTAGAAAAGGTGAGTTAGGGCCCCAACCCAAATGCAGCCCTGGAATAACATCAGGAGAATGAACTGAGTCTCCCATCTGTATGTCAGTGAATGAAATGGTCGCCCTGAACTGTATGTGTGTGTCCAAGGTGCCACAGGAAAAGTTTGGTTTGCATTATCAGTAACATAACACAAAGTTCTGATATAAGGTACTGATCAGTAAACATAAAGAAGGGCTGATGATATCCCAAAGTACAAACAAGAGCACAGTGAGGAGTGCGAGACTGTAAACTCCAAACTGCAGAGACTGAGGTAGAAGCTGCAAAAGTCCTGAGAGCTGAAAAAACAGAGAGACTTAGAACAGAGTTTGTGTTTTATCTTCAGCAATTTTACAGATAAGTTTAGCTACTGAAGACACAGCTAATGAGAGGAGAGAGAATGTTAATAGTTGATAATGGTCAAGGTTGTGTTACTGGGCCAGGGTCAGTTGTTAAAAGCAGCCATCCCCTACTACCCCGGGAACATTGTGTTCCCCAGAATGCAGGTTTACTTGTGGTTCCTAAAGTCTCCAATAGAGAGAATGGGAGGCAGAGCCCTCAAGATATCAGGCTCTCCTCTACTGTGGAACCATCCTACTGGTTTGGGTGCTTGGAGGCAGAGCGCCCTCTCCATGTTTAAGAGGAGGCTTCAAACTTTCCCTTTGATGAACCTCCATAGTCAGAGCTGTTGAGTAAGGCTTTCCTGAATGAGCCTGGTTATGCTGCACCTATGGGTCTACACTGCTGGAGGAGCTTCACATGATGCACTGATGTCCTCTCTCCCTCCTCTCCTTCCTCCATCTGTGTACACATTGTATCCCATTAATGCTTAATATTTTCTTGGCTTCTCTCTCCCATGATTATTTATGCTTTCTCTCGTCTCTCTGCAGTTACTTACCTCCAGGCTGCAGAGTCTGGATCCTGTGGCTGCAGGCAAACTACTTGTTTCCACATGCAAAGCACTGTGGTTGATCTTCAACTTATAAATGATAAAAGACTTGGAGGGCATACCTTTTCACATATATAAGTCAGACTGCACAAGCCTTCATATGTTTGCTTCTTTTAGAACTTTGGAAGTCCCTTTTACACAGGACATGGACTGTGGATTTTGTACTCCATCATTTAGGGAGGATCCAGAAGCAACAACCACAAATGATTTCAAATTTACATAAAGCATGTAATGCTTTTTGAACATTTTAAGATTAAAAGACATCATCTAAAAAAAAAAATAGGCACCTTCCTTTAACACACAAGCCATAATGCTTTGAAACCAAAAATGAAAACCCATGGACAATAGGAAAACTCATGATAATAATCAGTACAATAAACTGAATATGTACTTAAACCTTTTTTGGGTTGAAGTTCTTGTGTGATTAGACATCATGTTAATTTAACAAACATCCCACACTGAACTGAAACACTGACATCAACTAAAAAATGACCTTACTGAAAACCTGGAGCTGATCTGGATTTCCAGAAGTTTCCTCTCGTCTGTAAATACAGCTCCTCCCTTCCTTGTCAATAATTGTAGAATATCTCGAGTTTTTCCAAATCATGAGCAAGTCCTGTCCATCCAACTGTTTAAGGTCTGTTTAATTTTAACTGTCTCATTGGGGTTGTCCATTTACTGCAGCCTGTGACATCAGGCTGTAGAATGTTGATACACCGCACTGCTGACAAAAACACACACACACACACACTCTCTCTCTCTCTTCTTCTCTCTCTCTGTAAAGTCAAACCTGTCGGTGTTTTAACCTGAAGGTTTGTTTCAATAAAATATGAGCATCCAGTACCTACTACTAGTCCTACCAGTCTGCTAACACAGAGCCTCATCTGTCAGCTGCCACAGGCCACAAGGTCAACACTGCTGGGTTGTGTTTCAGGAATTGTGAAAAGCTGTGAACCTAATTACTCAAAAAATCACATCATTTTATTTCTAGAACTTGCATCTCCCACAAGGATTGGCTGACACTGAATCTAAGCAGAGCTGTTGCTTCTTCCTCAGGGATTTCATCCATGTTTGTGTGGTCAACAGAAATGTATCTGCAAAGAAAGTCTAAAATCCTACCATTGTATCTGAGCAGCCGTCTGGATACACTTTCATCACTGTAGAAACAAATTATAAACCTACCAAATGTTGCTGAAGATAGTCGAGGATCTTTGGTTGAATCTGTTTCCCTTGTTCTTTTTTCCAAAGGTCATTGGGCAGCACTTACCTGAAAAAGAGAAAACAGAAAAGAAATCGAATATTTTACTATTTCAACAGCAAATACCTACTGCCTTCATCTCCTGCACTGAAACATTTGAATCAGTTATTTGCATCAGACTCTGGAAAACTCATACCCAGTTAAAATTTCCATACACACCTTTAACAGCATCTCATCCATCTGTGGAGTAGAAACAGTCTCAGTACAATTAGTGTGGGAGCAAAATGCTTAAGTCTTTAAAGGAAAACTGGTCCATACAATATCTAATCAGCTTGTAGTTCACAGCCGTTATGTTTCTAACTCAGCCTGACCTTCCTATTACACTGAAACATGCTGGATGATTTCAAATAAAACAAAACGGTGGAGAATAAATTCTCACTAGATCCTGATCTTCATCTCTTGAGTCTGGAAGACTTTAGTAATGGATGAGAACACAATTTATTTTCAATACGAAACAGTGTTTGGGAGGAGAGAGCCTAGTGCATAGATAAACTGACAGGCAGTGTATTCATTTCCCACAGTTCAGACCTGATAGACATCAGACACAGACAGAGCTATTAGACTGATGGAGGCATTTCACAAAGTATTAGGAGCCACAGAAGCTTTTGTGTAATTGTATGTCTGTAGGTTGTTGCAGCAATGTGTATCGTCACCCACACCTGAAAACACATACCAAAGACTTTAAACTGAATTTTGTCTTCTGAGGCTGAACTCAATTCATGCCAAAGAACTGACTCATCAACTGATCAATAGAGGAACATTACATTACATTACATTTCAAAACAGTAAATATTAAACAGTGTGTTTTCACTGAGAGTGGATCTCCTGAACTGAGTCACTGAGGGTCACAGGCAGAGAGAGAGTTGCTTCATAAATATGCACACACCCTAGACTCAACATGATGAATCAGCTTCACCACACACACACACTCTAAGAAAATAATATATAATATACAGCAGCTTTAAAAACAACAGCAAATTAACAACAAATCCATAGATTAAAATAATGAAACTTCTTTTGGCCTTAATAATAACACAACAAATGTTTTCTATAGCACAGAAATTGTATGATAAATACAAACTGTACCAGGCCTGCAGAACAAAATGGCAGCCAAACCTTCAGGGAACTGTGCATGAGCACCAAACTTGAGAAACAATCCACCATCCAAAACCAAAACCCTGAGCAAATACTTTCTTCAGGGGAAACTCTTTTCCACAGCAGGCACATCTTCTGTCACTCCAGCTAAAAAAAGCTACACAAACATTAGCATGATCTATTGATGGGTGAGAGGTGACTGTGGACATATGTGTCCCTGGCTTGTCCTGATGGAGAGTAGAAGTTCACTGCATAATGCAGAGACACAGAGAAATGATTTCACAAAAATCTGCTGTGTATGTTAAAGTTACCTATGGCAACAAATTGCACAGCAGTAGCTCCTCCCCTTCCTCACACACACCAGCAGAAATATCTGAGTGCTTCTTTCCTAAATCATGAGGCAAAGTCCTGTCCAGTCCAACTGTTTCTGCCCTGTTTGACTTAACTGTTCCTGGTAGGCTGGGGGTGTCCACTTACTGCAAGCCTGTGACATCATCAGACTGTAGAAATGACATCAAAGGCATCAAAGCACAAACACTTCTCTACCACACACACATTATTGTCTTTAATATAGTTATGAGGACACACTGCAATCTGAAAGCCCAACACTAAATCCAAAATACCAATGAATTACAAATCATCACTAGGACCGATTCAGTCAGTCATGAATTCAGCACCACATGCAGCAGCTGAACTGCACACAACTACATGTGTACTAACACGCAAATTATACAAAGTTACCAAATCTGGAATCAGCAAAAAAGTGTGAAAGAGTTACATTTCTGGAGCTTATTTCATAAACTTGACTACAGTTTATAGCTAAGGTGTACAATTCATGGCTGAGTTGAATTTTGAATTCTTATCTCTATGTTCAGGATCCGGTTTTAACTTGCCCTGGAGTTCACGACGCATTTTATCGCGTGCGCTGAGCAGCACAAGGAACGTCGTCAAGGCTGGTAAGAGCATGATTTTTTATCAGAGTACTTTAAATGCGCATATTTTGTCATTGTTCTCACTTTATCTACTTACATAAAACGCAATGACTGTGAACTTGATGTTGAACGTAACTCCCATTGCTTTTTATCATCTATTATTTAGAGCAAGTAGCTCCCTGCAGTACAGCGCTAATCATCTTTTATTGGTTTATTTCTTAATTTTAATGCCATATACTGTTCGTTGTATATGGTAGATGTGTCTGTATGACGGTAATGTGATAAACTGTCGATAAGCTTCAAATTAATATTATCCAAGCGCATCTTGAAGGTAATTAATACTGTTTTGGAAATAACCATCCAACAATGCAACATACATGTCGTTAAGAGTATATTTCGACTCTACAGCGCAGGCGAGCTGCGAGGTGTTTTGGCTAACTTAGCATTTTAACAGTTGAGCTTATAAATTGTAGCTTGCTGTTGTCAGAAACGTGTATTTTAACAGTGTAGTTGGGATAAACTTCTTTAACTTGAAATATGTTATTTCAGACATATGACATTTTCCTTTATAATAAAACCAGCATGTTGATCGCACAACATGGAGGAAGAAGGCATATTAAACTGGAAGAGGCTTGCTTCTTGATTTCTTGTGTAGGCAGCTGGGATTTAGCATTACCGAAGAAGATGTAAATTGTAAATGCGAGTCATGTTAGTCCAGCAGTTTCGTCCCAGAGACTACAATATTGAAAGTCATGACCAACAGGGAGCAGAGGTGGGATGAGGATGTTTCAAAGATCTGTGTTTTTTCATCTACAGGATGATGGTAGACATTTAAAATCTATATTTAGCTGCATTTATATTTTATGGATTTGGCCCCACACAAACAAAATATGTGATTTGTGAGAAGATGATAAGAATTCCAAAGCAATAGTATTTAATCAGTCTATTAAGCTGTATGTTATCTACCTAGATTCCAATTCATACTGAAGCATCTATGAACCTGGCTGATCGCTCAGACTCACAACATGTGACCTCACCACTTGGTGGTAAGCAGAGTTATAGGTAATGCCAATGTTTTGTCTTGAGACAGGTAATATCCAGCCAGGTCTGTGGATA
This sequence comes from Toxotes chatareus, assembly GCA_016801885.1. Lineage (NCBI taxonomy): Eukaryota > Metazoa > Chordata > Actinopteri > Toxotidae > Toxotes > Toxotes chatareus. The sequence goes on along the minus strand of JAFBJY010001278.1, from coordinate 27,925 downwards.
TAGTTTTAATGTGCTGACTTTTTAGATCATCGCCTCACACTCTGTGTGATTCAGATCCAAGTGTCCTGCAGCAAGGTGAAGGCTCCTTCCCTTCCAAGTCTGACAGATACACTGTCAGTCTCAAGCACTTTTGCCAGAGACACAAGTGATTCTGGATGCCAGCCTTTGATAAGGAGTGCTTTGGCAAGAAATGTATTTATCTAAACTTGTATACAACTAGATTTTAATTATTTATTATTACAATTCCTAAAAAATGTATATATATATGTAACAGGTATTAGATAATGTATTTGCTACAACACATCAATGCAATAAATATGTTTTAATGTTTTTTTTTAGAATTGTGGAGCAAATTCTTACTTCAAACTACAGCAGAGACAGACTGTGATTAAAGAGTAAGGAATTGAAGTTTAAATGTTCCACCACATCGTGTTACTGGTTAATATTAATACTTTTACATGTAATACGGAAAAGAAGGTAAGAGGTCAACTTAATCCTGTATCCTTTATAAAAATACGTATAAAAAAAATATTTTAAAAATGGTAAGAGACTTTTTTTCTGCTTGGTAGAGCTGTTAGCTGTTGCTTGTATATACAAATATAAGGTATCTGTTCTTGAGACAGCTTTTTTTCTTTCAGGAACTTCTATGATATTCAAAGAACCAAAGGCCCTAACCCTTTCTTGAGTAAAAAGAAGTCTCAAAACAAAATCCAAAAGCACCTCTTCATCCCAGAGTAGAGGAGCTAAAAGCAGGTCCACATCATCCAGAACATAAGGATTAACGCGCCAATCAGAGATGAATGCATGGAAGCTTACTCTCTCCTTCACCACACAGCTGATCCTGGATTTAGTGTCTAGAGGATGAGAGAACCCTTACCACCGCTAAAGCAGATTGCTTGTGTTTTGTGTCGTATAAAAGTTGTGCTGCAATGTTTAGTATGATTGTGCCTTCCATGTATTATGAACCAGTGTTGACACTGCAACTTCATTTCCCATTACAAAACATCACGAAACGAATAGGAAATATGGAGTCAGGGTTTTGTAACAAAGGACCATCTGTGCCTCTACTCATCCTCACCCATGCTTCCACCATCTTGTGTAATTCTCAAGAAAGATTCCATTAGCATTACATATCCAGCACCATTACCAAAGCACTCTGTCTGTAATCATGTATTACAAAGATGTTCATCCATGTGTTTGTCTTTGAGTATACAACCTTAGAAAAGGAATTAGTGTGGAAAATTGTGGTGTTATGTGAGACAAGAAGAGACCCATTAGAGATCAGGGCTCAGTGGCCACAGGAAAAAGATCTGATTTAGAATTTAAAACAAGTAAAAAACACACCAACCAAACAGCTAATAGAAAGGACATGCCTAGTTACACCGACCCGTCCCAGAACCCAATAACAGTCTGCCATCAGTGTATTTTTATACATGATGGGAAGTAATGAATTTTAGATACACAGAATCATCCCAAAAATAACTAATGAAAGGGAAAAAGGCAAGGTCAGATATACCCTGGTCTTAAAACACCTACAATTTCATAATATAAGTGATGCACAGATGGTAAAATAAGGTTTTTCTTAAAGAAACCTCACGCTTTTGAATTCTGTTTCTGAGGAATAAAGCTTGGATTCAAGTTCCCCTGATCTCCTGTATTGATTGACTGGCACTTTTTCTGCTTTGAAGACTTGAATACGTAGAAGTTTTTGGAAGAAAACTTGTAGGAACAAAAGATGAGTGGTGATAAAAGAGAGGAGGAGTAAGGATAACTCAGCTTCAATTGGCCCTTGCAGGGGTCCAGCCCGGCCAGAAAAAATCTGCATCAATCCTCTCTTCAGCCAGCCTCTAGTGGCGCTGCACGCGCCCTATCACCTGATCTGGAAGGCGTGAGAGTCAGACCATAATGACTGGTCAGGTTGTTCATCCAGGCTGATTGAGTAGTCCTGATGATCTTTTTGTTGTCACATGTTCCACAGAGAACCTGTTGATGTAGTTCAGTACAGCTTCTGTGTGTTCACAGTCCTCGTAAGGAGTCTCTACTCTGTGAGAGAAGTAGTCTGAGTATTGAGCGAAGTTCATCCTCAGACCAGCTCCAACACTGCTTCTCGCTAGACAGCGTGGACATGAACTCATCTTCAGGGGATTCCTCACCTGTCAAGATACCAAAGAAGAGCTGGACCTTTGTACCTGAAACAACACTGAAGGTAATTTAACCTTCCTCAATTTTCTTAAAGACTATCAACACCAAAAAGTCAATCAAAGATCAAGAGAAGCCTGTGTGGAATGAGGTTCATCAGGGTCAATCAGTTGTTAATTGTGAAATGTGACCTTACTGTACCTGGAAACCAAACAGTACATGACACACTGCAGCCAGCTGATTATCTATAAATCTAAATATAATAATATGGACAGACGCAGAGCACTGCTCCAAATGGTCCCAGTATGTTCTAACATGTAGTCTCTCTCTGATTTCTTCCATCTGCTGGACACTTTCCTACCCAGCAGCCAGAACGGTTTAATATACTGAGCATCCCCACATCCATGTGATGCTGAATCAGGCTGGTGTGATGGTGTATCTGAGAAGAGATATAAGAGATGAATTAAACAGCTTCACTGGATCTTTCCTCTGAGTGTGATGGCTAATCTGACCCCACCGCCTGCAGCTTAGATGCCTGAATAGTTGAGTCTCTGTTTAGGTGAAGATAAGACTCCTTAAATTGAGCTTAAATAGGTCTAACTGTCTGTGAAACTCTACAGAGAAAAGTGAGCACAGTGATGGATGAAAAATAAATATTTCCACTAGACTCTGCTGGGTTTTACCTCTGTTATGAAGTCACGAACTTGCTGCTTCTTCTGTTGCTAAAGGTTGAAATACTGAAACACTACAATCATTAGATCAAATTGTTACCACTTACATACTATGTTTCTGTTGACAAAACAACATTATGAACATTATTGAATTTGCAGCTAATATTAGGACAATGGAATTACGGGTTTTTTAAGAGAGACGGTTCTTAAGGCTTGCCTACTAAAAAGAGCTAGACACTCTGCTAAATGGCACCTTAGATTTTTTGCTTAAATTACACTTAATACTAAAATAACCTAAAATTATGTGTAAAATGAATTAGCCCACTAATGTAATGCAACATGGTATTATATCAAAGTTTATTATTTACGGTTTATTATACTCCATGGAACAGATGTCCCATCCTGGTAGCTGGGTTACCCAGGCAGGAGTTGGTCTTGATCGCACACACGCCAAAGATCCTGTTCTAAGAGCGCTGTTTCTTTCACCACCGACACATCACTGCTTCCTAACACCACCTTAAGAGCACTGTCTCATGTCTTTTTCTGCTGATGTCAAAGCAGATGAGTGACTGTATCAGTGTCAGTGTAGGACAGAGGACAGAGGAAGGTTGTAGTTCCTTCCAATTAACCCTTTTGTGTAGCATTTCATTAGTGTTCGCGGGTCTGGTGGACCGCTGCATTTTTGGGTTTTAACCAACACAAACATCATGTTAAAATACTCAACAGATGTTTAGTCTATCTCAAAGTTAAAGCAACATACGGTTTTTCACATTCTGCCGTGAACACAGACTGTTAATGTATCTCTATCTTTCTCTTTCACCTGAAAAGTCATTTTGGGAGGTGTAGGGGTGTACACATAATAATTCAATGCCCCACTTGGTGACAGGCTCTCTCAAAGTCACTTTATAATCAACCAATGTTTGGATTCATGAATCTAGCTGCTTCACAGTCTTTAGTGTTGGGTTGACTGAATGTACTTGCCTCCAGTGTCACTGTCAGTAACCAACCTGCACACAGCACTGATAATGATACTGATATGTCCACACTGACATTATTCCACATTTACTGACTTATTTTAGCTCTGTTCGTTCATCAGTGTGATAATTTAACGTGCTGTGAACACATATTATTACACCGCTATAAATACTGATTACAGAACAGTTAGGTGGATACTGTGTGCTCAGTAGATTACAAAGTTGGTGATAGGAATAGACAAGTGAAGCAGCAAAAAAAGCTGTCAAGGATTGGTAATTATTTACATTATATAGCCCTGTATAGAATACAGTGGAATTTCATCTTCATATATATATTTACTGCTTGTTCATTGTTTCTTCTGTTTGCTCAGCTGTTCATTTATTTATAATTCAAGTGGTGCACCAACATTTATAGTAAAGGCATTGTAATGTTGTAGTTTCACCACAAGAGGAGTTGGTGGTTGGAGTCGTCTTGGTCAGCGGACGTCGATTACTGCGTGATTGTGTTGCTCCAATGACGCATAGACAGGAGCGCGTCAAGACACGAGACGGTCGCCAGTTTACTTTTCACTTCACCGAAGTTTGTGGCGCATTGATTTTCTGTCTGAAGGTAAATGTCCGCACTTTTTAATGTTTTACTCGTCAACACTTCTAAAGTCGGATTATCTGATGTACGGACTGGATGCCAGGCTTTACCGTTTTTATACCGCGCGTTGTGGTGTCGTTTAGTTTAGACCTGAGTTGCTCGTCGTCGCAATGGGATGAGGCAGGAGGAGGTCCGCTGCTATCCGCCATACAGGGGATATTTGCAGAAGCGGTGGAGCTGAGTAGTTGAGTGATTGAACACAGAGCCTTTGTTAGTCTGTGGCTCCACTTACTGCTGATCAACAGGCAGCTTTTCCTGCCTAGCTCTGTAGGAAGAGGCGGACCTGACAGTTGCCTCCTGCAGTCTGGCTTCGCTACAAATGCGGTCTCGAGCTCGGCTCACAGCGGCGTGGGAGAACAGCTCCCGTCCCATCAGCACAAACTCTACCTGATGAATTAGATGATAAAGACCCAACCATAAATACTCTACAATAAAGCATCTCGCAGCTCTGATAGGTGATTATATCTCTGTGGCTGGTCACAGTACAAACAGAAAAACTGTCTGTCAGGACATATTTGTTGTTTTCATTGATGTCTATCTGTGTCTCTGCTGCTTGGTTTGGTTTTTGGCTTGTTGCTATGCCTATAGTTCAGACTTTACTAGGGTGGTGAAAAACCGATTATCGCGATTATTAAATTCCAAAGATCGATTTTTTAAATTTTGGTACACAGGACTCCTAGTCACTGGCTGTCAAGGTAGGATTTAACCTAGTGGAAATTGTTAATAGTCATAACAAATGCTCCTGTAACAGAGCCAGCGAGCTTACTACTGCGGGTCAAAGCCAGCCGTCTCTCCTTTTTGCGAAGTGAATCCACGCCCAACATTTCCCAAGTGCCCTAGTGTTACAGATTTCATGGTAAATAGACGGATGCGTTGAGAAAGTCATGAGGATGCTACAGTGACCAGTTCCGGTTTTCAAAAATAAAATGTGGGTTATTGAAAGTACCAAGAGGTGATGTCAGTGCGATCCTTTATCACTGGCTGAACTAAGGATGCCAAGCATGACGCTATTGAAGAAAATTGATGATATATCAAAAAAATTAATGATCAGGAGTGTTAAAAAGCAATAAGAAAGGTGTATCTAAACCAGTTAGTTCTTCTAAGGATCATTAATTGACTTTGAGTCATTAGGTCACATGACTTCAGAACCTGTTGAGCTAAAATGCTAATATTTACATTATAAAAAATTAATATAAAATCTCTCAGAAATGTTAAAATGGAATAAAAAAGGTGTATCTCAACTAGGCAAAAATCATAATTACCATTATTAAGTGATTCATATTGCACCACGTACTGTCCAAAACAATTATTCATTGGTTTTTAAATTCTTTTATTGAACTTGAAAACAGTTTTTTTTTTTTTCTGTTTAACGCAATGATAAATAATCCTGGATCTCATTGCATTGTCTAAGATTACAAAATATATGTATTAACACATTATCATGATGATCAAAGATTTTATCAATTTATCATGATGATCATTATCCATTTATCACACCGGAAGTAGAAGATCGACTGTAATTTGGTCAGCGGAGGATGACTGAGAAGCTCACATGTACAGCTTATCTTCATTAGAGAGACATTTTTGTTATTAATTAGTGTAGGAATGTAACAAAGTATTTGTATCATTACTGTACTTCAGTATTTTTTATGTATCTGTACTTTACTTAAGAAAAAATAATAATGCATACTTTGGATTTACTCCATTACATTTCCGCAGCAATCATCTGTACTTTCTAATTCACCACATTTCTCTACAATTTATGCTGCTACTGCGATTACTATGTTGTGAACATAATTTCAAAAAATCTGTGCATGAAAAAATAGACTGCTTTTGAGGCGTTGTTTGTCATTGCCAACCAGTCAGGTAGTTTCCATTACTCTAATGGACGGCAGAGCGGCATTTGGTAGCAGCACTATTTTTTGGTGAACTGGCCTTGATCATGCTAGAAGAAACGTATATGCAAATACAAACGCGGAACTCCAGGAGACAACGCCATTGAGCTCTGGAGCCTGAGCCTTCCAGCTCAGAATTAGATGTTATCTTTGGGTCAGATGGAAGCAGGTGACAGGCAGAGGTATAAATCAGGTATCTACATTCTTTATCAAAAATTTGGGGGTGCAAAGCAGCACGCTAAGAGTGCCTTGACCGCCCAGATCCGAGGTGATCGAGTCTGGATCCTTGACCAAGTTTAAAAAAACGAACACGTGTGGTGGTGAAGGAGACCCATTCCCCCTGCTTCTACACCATGGTTGTGGTACCCTGAGCAAAAGAATTTGATTCACCCAGGCGCCTCACTATCCATGCTGCCTCAGCTATCTCTAGTGCATGTTGCTCTGCGTGCATAATGCTTGTGTGTGTTTTGGTTCACTTGTGGCAAAACAGAATAATTTCCAGAGGTTCAATAAAGGTTTTAAAAAGAGAATAAAAATGGCCCCGACATCGGGTACTTTTTAGAACACTTTAAAAAATACTGAAAGTAAATTTATAAGTACTTAGTATACAAGATTCTGATGGTACTTCCACTTTCACTTGAGAGTATATTTTTTAAGGGATATCTGTACTTTTACTTTCTAAGTACTAAGCTTCCAGTACTTCCTCCACCACTGTTAATTATTACCCAACCACACAATCAGGAGAAAGAGAACCCACTCACCCATGGCCAAGTGGAGCTCAGTTCGGGCGCACTGCAGCTCATTCAGCCATTGATTTCAGCTACCAGTCGTGGCGTGCTTTAGGTGTACTAGACTAAGTTCTCTCCTTTAAATCCTGCACGAGCCATCACTTGCCCTTCACGCTATGTTTGCCCTGGTGTGGTCTCGAAAGACACTTTGTCTTCAGGTTGAAGTCAAGATAATGTACGTGAGGCTTGACCACAGGTCCGCTAGCGCGAAATATTCTGTTGTATGAACATCTTGCAAATCTCTTTCACAACATTCATGAAAAAGGCAGGCATGCAACTCTGCTGAAATGGCAGACGCGCCAAGGTGTGTGTAAGGCTTGTCCGCGAATTTTTTCGCTATGATTGGGCTAAAAACTACTGTTTGTATGGGGAGGGGTTAAAGCAGAAAGCTCAACGCCACAGGACATTGTGAATGAGATAAATTACCAGCGCGCAACCCAATCGATCGCCGATGTTAATTATCTTTCTAAATCGGAAGCCAAAACGAATCAATTTCATAACGACCTCCTAATCTCAACCAGCCAGTGTAGTACACTATAATAACTGATTTGAGTCATGACCAATAATTTTATATCATCAATTAATACCCCAGGTCAGGACATAATGATTCAAACCAGTACAGGATCGCACTGACACATCTCTTTATTGCCTCAATAACCTTAAGATTGATAACGGAAGTTGTTCACGCCAGAAAGATCTTGACTTTCAACCGTGATCCGTATTTTAAAGTCTACAAATAATGACACTTAAAGTCGGAGCGCTGGTTTAATTTCAAAACCACCATTAAAAGGGTATGAGGATGCATTTTGTTTTCATGGTAGGAAGCCACTACAGGACGAGACGTTACAACTTTGTTTACCTGTTAAAGTACTGTGGGCAATATTAAGCAACGGAGGGCTCCAGGTTCGAATAGTCTGAGCTCTTTCAGTGTGGAGTTTGTATGTTCTCCTGTGCCATACCTTCAACCTCTTCCAAACTAAATTGGAAGCTACAGCTGTACCTACACACAATACCTAAAGGTGCTGTGAGATAAGTCAAATAAAAGAAGTTTATAATTCATATTTAATTTTTTTCTGTGGAAGGATGAGACTTAATCATTGAAAAGTGAAACCCAGAAAACTCAAAAAGAACAAAACACAGAGAAGAGACAACAGACTGCAGCATTGAGGAGCTTCTTTTCCCGTTGAGTCATGTGACAGGTATACAACACTGTTCAAATGATGCCAGTTACACAGCATGTAGAATACGACTGTGGAGAGGTGACACATGATCCATTTTACCTCTCCATCTGATGAACATCAGCACTTTGTTTTAAATGATGCATTGAATAAAACTGCTCAGAGTGAGAGGTTTTCAGTGAAGGCCTATTAATCATTGTGATGAGCAGCTGGCTCAGAGGAAGGTGTGTGCTGCCTCAAATCAGCCAACTGTCAGCAAATCTTGATGGAAACAAATCAGAAGTCAAAATATATTGTAAACAAATAAGTCAAAGGCTCAAAATGTGTTAATGACATTTTCATTTTTGAGATCAGATCATTTATTAACATTACACTGGTGTGTTCAGGGGGGGTTGCTACATCATTGTTACATGACTGAGATGAAACATATAGGCAAATTGCACATATATTTCCTGAATTCATTTCTGCTTGATTTTTAAGACAACAGTCGATCACGACTCATGTCCATTTAAACTGTCGTTTCTCTGTTTCGTAATTTCTTTTACCCACCACAGATGCTTCCTGAGGCTAGTCAACACAAGTTTTCATTTAACAGTTATTCATCTTTCAGCCTGATGTTGTATGAAGTAATTATGTTCAGTGCCTTTCAGACAACTAAGTACACGAAAGTCTTTTTCTCTATACATTTTTACAAATGTATCTAATACTGGACTCACTGTGCATTTACATGTGGCTCTTTTGACCTAGTGCAGGATGATGTTGATGAACAGCCTCAGGGCCACAGTGACAGTTTCCACAGAGACATTAACACAGTTTGTCTACAAAAGCTGATACTATCAGCATTACATGTGGCTTTTAAAATGGAGCAAACACCTGAAGGAGACCTTTATTTTAACTGTTTAATAAATATGTCAGAGCTTCCAGTGATTAAACATAAAATATGAGGATTTTGTTATCTTTCATTTATTCATCAGACCAACATTTTCCAGTGTGGCCTGTGCATAGAAAGTTCTTGGAGGCAGTGGTCTGCTGAACTCTGGGTCTGTCTAGCTGCCTGGTTTAATATCCACCATTCCCAGTCAGGTTTCAGGACCCTGAAAAGAACTTTCATGCAGCATGGATTTGTAGAAAGACACAAAGTGATAGAAATCAGTATTGCAGGGACATTTACAGAGAAGATGTTATACTTGTTGGCTGCCTGGTTAGCCTTCCAGTTGTAGAGCATAAGTTTCAATCTCTCAGGGTTGTGGGCTCATCCCCACTCATGCACTCCCACCACCCATGGAGGTGCCATAGGCCTCGTGCATTGTGGATCAGGCAGTCACGGGCTCCCACACCCTGGGCCTGACCTAGATAAGTGGCAGATCATGACATGACATGTTTTACTTGTTCCTTGCCTTCAGCAGCACAGAGTCAATGCCTTTGTCTGTCTGTTGTGTGTGTTTGCTGGGCAGGTGTGGTGTGCGGGCTGGAGGGCTGACAGCAAGCAGCTTGCTGCTGCTGGAAGGGGGTTAATGAGAGACTGAGACTCAACGACCTGTGCGCGCCCAGCCCAAGACCGCCACCTCTTTCTTCCTCCTCACAACCTCCGGTCTCTCTCCTCCACGGAAGATGACAGCAACTCCGTGTCCCGAACCGAATGGGAGTTTCCGCTGGGCTAGGCCGGTTTTCTTCTCTGCCTCTGACAGCAGCTCCTGGGTGAGTGTTAGGAGGCAGTGAGGGGTCGGTCGAGAATCTAAACGCTCTTAAAGCCGGATGCTTGAAGTGGAATGGACCTGAGCCGGACTCCTGCCTCAGAGTCAGAGCTGCTTTTTTTTTTCTGTCTAAGCCTAAAGTATCGTCAACTACATTTTGAGTGGTTGTATCTGTAAAAAGGTCTGCGCTTGAGTAGAGGGTGGGGGAGTTATAGACACATATGGACTAATCCCTCAAATCTGAGCATTTGGTTTTCAATTCCAATGTTCTTCTAAAGACGGTTAAACGTTATTCTAGCTGATTTTTTTAATTTTTGTTTTACACATTTCGTTTTACATTTTTTGTGTGATTTCTAAACTTCTGTAAGGTTTCACTGTAACAGTTAAAACAGAAAATGCAATATTATATATCCAACTTATTTCAAATTGAGATGACATTTGTTTTTGTTCTGTACCATTTTTTATAGCACCTGTAAAATTACAAGTTATATAATACAATATAAATAATAAACTTTATATAATACAAGGTTTTGTACATTAGCAATCATTTTACATACATAATTTTTACATTATTTTAGTTATAAAAGAAAAAAATCAGAACCACTTGAGTATGGGGAGTCGCTCTTCTTAGTCAGCGGAGCCATTAGAACCGCTTCTGAAAAGAGTCAGAATTCATTCAACATCACAGATTCCACGTTTGCTGAAAGCTTACTTTCATCAATGACGTTTGAGGTGCAGATGATTTTCTGTCTGAAGGTAAAATGTCCGTGATTTTTAATGTTTTACTCACAAAACTTCCCAGTTACCTGAATTATCTGATGTTCTCAGTTTTGTGTGCTTTATTGTAGTTTTATACTGTTTGTGGTGTTTACTGTGTAGACGGAGTTGCTTCAGTCCCCGGATGAGGCACAGGAGGGAGGACTGTTACATATGTCGTGTGGATATTTGCAGTAGTGTGGAGTCAGAGTAGAAGCAGAGGAGCTGATATTGCAGCTGAACACGGAGCCTTGTTAGTCTGTAGGCTCCCACTTTCACGCCACCAGGCAGCTTTTCCAGTTTGAATCAGCCTGTGTGGAGAGTAAGGATCTGAGTCGCTGTTCTCCCGCCAGTCTACTGCCAAAATGTGGAGCCTGTTTTATCGGACAGCTGCTGAGAACAGCCTGACTTTCTGTCATTAGATGAACTCTACGGTGACTGAGCCCAGAGGGACTGACAGGTTTTCAGGCTCATGGATTTTCAGAGACACAGCCACCCATCCACAGAGTCAGAGGCCTCCTGGGTCCCATTTTCAGACAAACTCTACCTGATGAATTAGATGATAAAGACCCAAATCCAGTACTATTTACTATTAGAAAAGGTGAGTTAGGGCCCCAACCCAAATGCAGCCCTGGAATAACATCAGGAGAATGAACTGAGTCTCCCATCTGTATGTCAGTGAATGAAATGGTCGCCCTGAACTGTATGTGTGTGTCCAAGGTGCCACAGGAAAGTTTGGTCACTATCAGTAACATAACACAGCTCTGATATGCCGTACTGATCAGTAAATACATAAGGCTGATATCCCAAAGTACAAACAAGAGCACAGAGTGAGACTAAACCCAAACTGTAGAGACTGAGGTAGAAGCTGCAAAAGTCCTGAGAGCTGGAAAACAGAGAGAGACGTTTGTGTTTTATTTCCAATTTTACAGATACGTTTAGCTACTGAAGACACATATGAGAGGAGGATGTTAATATTGATAATGGTCAAGGCTGTGTTACCAAGCCGGTCACAGCAGCAGTGCAGCCATCCCCTACCACCCCGGGAACATTGTATGTTCTAAATGCAGGTTTTCATTTGGTTCCTAAAGTCTCCAATAGAGAGAATGGGAGGCAGAGCCTCAGATATCAGGGCTCCTCTACTGTGGAACCATTCACTAGTTTGGGTTCTTTGAGGACGCCTCCATATGTTTAAGAGGAGGCTTCAACTTTCCCTTTGATGAACCTCCAGGAACAGAGCTGTTGAGTAAGGCTTTCCGAATGGTCATTTGGTTACAGCAGGTCCACACTGCTGGAAGACTTCACATGATGCACTGATTTCTCCTCTCTCTCCCTCCTTCCTCCATCTGTGTACACATTCGGGTCACATTCATAGTCAGACTGCTGAAGCCTTCATATGTTTGCTTCTTTTAGAACTTTGGACGCCCCTATGCATATGGACTGTGGATTTTATGCTCCATCATTTAGGGAGGATCCAAAGCAACAACCACAAATGATTTCAAATTTACATAAAGCATGTAATGCTTTTTGAACATTTTAAGATTAAAAGACATCATCTAAAAAAAAAAATAGGCACCTTCCTTTAACACACAAGCCATAATGCTTTGAAACCAAAAATGAAAACCCATGGACAATAGGAAAACTCATGATAATAATCAGTACAATAAACTGAATATGTACTTAAACCTTTTTTGGGTTGAAGTTCTTGTGTGATTAGACATCATGTTAATTTAACAAACATCCCACACTGAACTGAAACACTGACATCAACTAAAAAATGACCTTACTGAAAACCTGGAGCTGATCTGGATTTCCAGAAGTTTCCTCTCGTCTGTAAATACAGCTCCTCCCTTCCTTGTCAATAATTGTAGAATATCTCGAGTTTTTCCAAATCATGAGCAAGTCCTGTCCATCCAACTGTTTAAGGTCTGTTTAATTTTAACTGTCTCATTGGGGTTGTCCATTTACTGCAGCCTGTGACATCAGGCTGTAGAATGTTGATACACCGCACTGCTGACAAAAACACACACACACACACACTCTCTCTCTCTCTTCTTCTCTCTCTCTGTAAAGTCAAACCTGTCGGTGTTTTAACCTGAAGGTTTGTTTCAATAAAATATGAGCATCCAGTACCTACTACTAGTCCTACCAGTCTGCTAACACAGAGCCTCATCTGTCAGCTGCCACAGGCCACAAGGTCAACACTGCTGGGTTGTGTTTCAGGAATTGTGAAAAGCTGTGAACCTAATTACTCAAAAAATCACATCATTTTATTTCTAGAACTTGCATCTCCCACAAGGATTGGCTGACACTGAATCTAAGCAGAGCTGTTGCTTCTTCCTCAGGGATTTCATCCATGTTTGTGTGGTCAACAGAAATGTATCTGCAAAGAAAGTCTAAAATCCTACCATTGTATCTGAGCAGCCGTCTGGATACACTTTCATCACTGTAGAAACAAATTATAAACCTACCAAATGTTGCTGAAGATAGTCGAGGATCTTTGGTTGAATCTGTTTCCCTTGTTCTTTTTTCCAAAGGTCATTGGGCAGCACTTACCTGAAAAAGAGAAAACAGAAAAGAAATCGAATATTTTACTATTTCAACAGCAAATACCTACTGCCTTCATCTCCTGCACTGAAACATTTGAATCAGTTATTTGCATCAGACTCTGGAAAACTCATACCCAGTTAAAATTTCCATACACACCTTTAACAGCATCTCATCCATCTGTGGAGTAGAAACAGTCTCAGTACAATTAGTGTGGGAGCAAAATGCTTAAGTCTTTAAAGGAAAACTGGTCCATACAATATCTAATCAGCTTGTAGTTCACAGCCGTTATGTTTCTAACTCAGCCTGACCTTCCTATTACACTGAAACATGCTGGATGATTTCAAATAAAACAAAACGGTGGAGAATAAATTCTCACTAGATCCTGATCTTCATCTCTTGAGTCTGGAAGACTTTAGTAATGGATGAGAACACAATTTATTTTCAATACGAAACAGTGTTTGGGAGGAGAGAGCCTAGTGCATAGATAAACTGACAGGCAGTGTATTCATTTCCCACAGTTCAGACCTGATAGACATCAGACACAGACAGAGCTATTAGACTGATGGAGGCATTTCACAAAGTATTAGGAGCCACAGAAGCTTTTGTGTAATTGTATGTCTGTAGGTTGTTGCAGCAATGTGTATCGTCACCCACACCTGAAAACACATACCAAAGACTTTAAACTGAATTTTGTCTTCTGAGGCTGAACTCAATTCATGCCAAAGAACTGACTCATCAACTGATCAATAGAGGAACATTACATTACATTACATTTCAAAACAGTAAATATTAAACAGTGTGTTTTCACTGAGAGTGGATCTCCTGAACTGAGTCACTGAGGGTCACAGGCAGAGAGAGAGTTGCTTCATAAATATGCACACACCCTAGACTCAACATGATGAATCAGCTTCACCACACACACACACTCTAAGAAAATAATATATAATATACAGCAGCTTTAAAAACAACAGCAAATTAACAACAAATCCATAGATTAAAATAATGAAACTTCTTTTGGCCTTAATAATAACACAACAAATGTTTTCTATAGCACAGAAATTGTATGATAAATACAAACTGTACCAGGCCTGCAGAACAAAATGGCAGCCAAACCTTCAGGGAACTGTGCATGAGCACCAAACTTGAGAAACAATCCACCATCCAAAACCAAAACCCTGAGCAAATACTTTCTTCAGGGGAAACTCTTTTCCACAGCAGGCACATCTTCTGTCACTCCAGCTAAAAAAAGCTACACAAACATTAGCATGATCTATTGATGGGTGAGAGGTGACTGTGGACATATGTGTCCCTGGCTTGTCCTGATGGAGAGTAGAAGTTCACTGCATAATGCAGAGACACAGAGAAATGATTTCACAAAAATCTGCTGTGTATGTTAAAGTTACCTATGGCAACAAATTGCACAGCAGTAGCTCCTCCCCTTCCTCACACACACCAGCAGAAATATCTGAGTGCTTCTTTCCTAAATCATGAGGCAAAGTCCTGTCCAGTCCAACTGTTTCTGCCCTGTTTGACTTAACTGTTCCTGGTAGGCTGGGGGTGTCCACTTACTGCAAGCCTGTGACATCATCAGACTGTAGAAATGACATCAAAGGCATCAAAGCACAAACACTTCTCTACCACACACACATTATTGTCTTTAATATAGTTATGAGGACACACTGCAATCTGAAAGCCCAACACTAAATCCAAAATACCAATGAATTACAAATCATCACTAGGACCGATTCAGTCAGTCATGAATTCAGCACCACATGCAGCAGCTGAACTGCACACAACTACATGTGTACTAACACGCAAATTATACAAAGTTACCAAATCTGGAATCAGCAAAAAAGTGTGAAAGAGTTACATTTCTGGAGCTTATTTCATAAACTTGACTACAGTTTATAGCTAAGGTGTACAATTCATGGCTGAGTTGAATTTTGAATTCTTATCTCTATGTTCAGGATCCGGTTTTAACTTGCCCTGGAGTTCACGACGCATTTTATCGCGTGCGCTGAGCAGCACAAGGAACGTCGTCAAGGCTGGTAAGAGCATGATTTTTTATCAGAGTACTTTAAATGCGCATATTTTGTCATTGTTCTCACTTTATCTACTTACATAAAACGCAATGACTGTGAACTTGATGTTGAACGTAACTCCCATTGCTTTTTATCATCTATTATTTAGAGCAAGTAGCTCCCTGCAGTACAGCGCTAATCATCTTTTATTGGTTTATTTCTTAATTTTAATGCCATATACTGTTCGTTGTATATGGTAGATGTGTCTGTATGACGGTAATGTGATAAACTGTCGATAAGCTTCAAATTAATATTATCCAAGCGCATCTTACATAATTAATACTGTTTTGGAAATAACCATCCAACAATGCAACCGCATGTCGTTAAGAGAATACTCGCTTTAATGCAGACGAGCTGAAAAAGTTTGCCTATTAGCATGCTAACAGTTGAGCTTATAAATTGTAGCTTGCTGTTGTCAGAAACGTGTATTTTAACAGTGTAGTTGGGATAAACTTCTTTAACTTGAAATATGTTATTTCAGACATATGACATTTTCCTTTATAATAAAACCAGCATGTTGATCGCACAACATGGAGGAAGAAGGCATATTAAACTGGAAGAGGCTTGCTTCTTGATTTCTTGTGTAGGCAGCTGGGATTTAGCATTACCGAAGAAGATGTAAATTGTAAATGCGAGTCATGTTAGTCCAGCAGTTTCGTCCCAGAGACTACAATATTGAAAGTCATGACCAACAGGGAGCAGAGGTGGGATGAGGATGTTTCAAAGATCTGTGTTTTTTCATCTACAGGATGATGGTAGACATTTAAAATCTATATTTAGCTGCATTTATATTTTATGGATTTGGCCCCACACAAACAAAATATGTGATTTGTGAGAAGATGATAAGAATTCCAAAGCAATAGTATTTAATCAGTCTATTAAGCTGTATGTTATCTACCTAGATTCCAATTCATACTGAAGCATCTATGAACCTGGCTGATCGCTCAGACTCACAACATGTGACCTCACCACTTGGTGGTAAGCAGAGTTATAGGTAATGCCAATGTTTTGTCTTGAGACAGGTAATATCCAGCCAGGTCTGTGGATATAGTTTTAATGTGCTGACTTTTTAGATCATCGCCTCACACTCTGTGTGATTCAGATCCAAGTGTCCTGCAGCAAGGTGAAGGCTCCTTCCCTTCCAAGTCTGACAGATACACTGTCAGTCTCAAGCACTTTTGCCAGAGACACAAGTGATTCTGGATGCCAGCCTTTGATAAGGAGTGCTTTGGCAAGAAATGTATTTATCTAAACTTGTATACAACTAGATTTTAATTATTTATTATTACAATTCCTAAAAAATGTATATATATATGTAACAGGTATTAGATAATGTATTTGCTACAACACATCAATGCAATAAATATGTTTTAATGTTTTTTTTTAGAATTGTGGAGCAAATTCTTACTTCAAACTACAGCAGAGACAGACTGTGATTAAAGAGTAAGGAATTGAAGTTTAAATGTTCCACCACATCGTGTTACTGGTTAATATTAATACTTTTACATGTAATACGGAAAAGAAGGTAAGAGGTCAACTTAATCCTGTATCCTTTATAAAAATACGTATAAAAAAAATATTTTAAAAATGGTAAGAGACTTTTTTTCTGCTTGGTAGAGCTGTTAGCTGTTGCTTGTATATACAAATATAAGGTATCTGTTCTTGAGACAGCTTTTTTTCTTTCAGGAACTTCTATGATATTCAAAGAACCAAAGGCCCTAACCCTTTCTTGAGTAAAAAGAAGTCTCAAAACAAAATCCAAAAGCACCTCTTCATCCCAGAGTAGAGGAGCTAAAAGCAGGTCCACATCATCCAGAACATAAGGATTAACGCGCCAATCAGAGATGAATGCATGGAAGCTTACTCTCTCCTTCACCACACAGCTGATCCTGGATTTAGTGTCTAGAGGATGAGAGAACCCTTACCACCGCTAAAGCAGATTGCTTGTGTTTTGTGTCGTATAAAAGTTGTGCTGCAATGTTTAGTATGATTGTGCCTTCCATGTATTATGAACCAGTGTTGACACTGCAACTTCATTTCCCATTACAAAACATCACGAAACGAATAGGAAATATGGAGTCAGGGTTTTGTAACAAAGGACCATCTGTGCCTCTACTCATCCTCACCCATGCTTCCACCATCTTGTGTAATTCTCAAGAAAGATTCCATTAGCATTACATATCCAGCACCATTACCAAAGCACTCTGTCTGTAATCATGTATTACAAAGATGTTCATCCATGTGTTTGTCTTTGAGTATACAACCTTAGAAAAGGAATTAGTGTGGAAAATTGTGGTGTTATGTGAGACAAGAAGAGACCCATTAGAGATCAGGGCTCAGTGGCCACAGGAAAAAGATCTGATTTAGAATTTAAAACAAGTAAAAAACACACCAACCAAACAGCTAATAGAAAGGACATGCCTAGTTACACCGACCCGTCCCAGAACCCAATAACAGTCTGCCATCAGTGTATTTTTATACATGATGGGAAGTAATGAATTTTAGATACACAGAATCATCCCAAAAATAACTAATGAAAGGGAAAAAGGCAAGGTCAGATATACCCTGGTCTTAAAACACCTACAATTTCATAATATAAGTGATGCACAGATGGTAAAATAAGGTTTTTCTTAAAGAAACCTCACGCTTTTGAATTCTGTTTCTGAGGAATAAAGCTTGGATTCAAGTTCCCCTGATCTCCTGTATTGATTGACTGGCACTTTTTCTGCTTTGAAGACTTGAATACGTAGAAGTTTTTGGAAGAAAACTTGTAGGAACAAAAGATGAGTGGTGATAAAAGAGAGGAGGAGTAAGGATAACTCAGCTTCAATTGGCCCTTGCAGGGGTCCAGCCCGGCCAGAAAAAATCTGCATCAATCCTCTCTTCAGCCAGCCTCTAGTGGCGCTGCACGCGCCCTATCACCTGATCTGGAAGGCGTGAGAGTCAGACCATAATGACTGGTCAGGTTGTTCATCCAGGCTGATTGAGTAGTCCTGATGATCTTTTTGTTGTCACATGTTCCACAGAGAACCTGTTGATGTAGTTCAGTACAGCTTCTGTGTGTTCACAGTCCTCGTAAGGAGTCTCTACTCTGTGAGAGAAGTAGTCTGAGTATTGAGCGAAGTTCATCCTCAGACCAGCTCCAACACTGCTTCTCGCTAGACAGCGTGGACATGAACTCATCTTCAGGGGATTCCTCACCTGTCAAGATACCAAAGAAGAGCTGGACCTTTGTACCTGAAACAACACTGAAGGTAATTTAACCTTCCTCAATTTTCTTAAAGACTATCAACACCAAAAAGTCAATCAAAGATCAAGAGAAGCCTGTGTGGAATGAGGTTCATCAGGGTCAATCAGTTGTTAATTGTGAAATGTGACCTTACTGTACCTGGAAACCAAACAGTACATGACACACTGCAGCCAGCTGATTATCTATAAATCTAAATATAATAATATGGACAGACGCAGAGCACTGCTCCAAATGGTCCCAGTATGTTCTAACATGTAGTCTCTCTCTGATTTCTTCCATCTGCTGGACACTTTCCTACCCAGCAGCCAGAACGGTTTAATATACTGAGCATCCCCACATCCATGTGATGCTGAATCAGGCTGGTGTGATGGTGTATCTGAGAAGAGATATAAGAGATGAATTAAACAGCTTCACTGGATCTTTCCTCTGAGTGTGATGGCTAATCTGACCCCACCGCCTGCAGCTTAGATGCCTGAATAGTTGAGTCTCTGTTTAGGTGAAGATAAGACTCCTTAAATTGAGCTTAAATAGGTCTAACTGTCTGTGAAACTCTACAGAGAAAAGTGAGCACAGTGATGGATGAAAAATAAATATTTCCACTAGACTCTGCTGGGTTTTACCTCTGTTATGAAGTCACGAACTTGCTGCTTCTTCTGTTGCTAAAGGTTGAAATACTGAAACACTACAATCATTAGATCAAATTGTTACCACTTACATACTATGTTTCTGTTGACAAAACAACATTATGAACATTATTGAATTTGCAGCTAATATTAGGACAATGGAATTACGGGTTTTTTAAGAGAGACGGTTCTTAAGGCTTGCCTACTAAAAAGAGCTAGACACTCTGCTAAATGGCACCTTAGATTTTTTGCTTAAATTACACTTAATACTAAAATAACCTAAAATTATGTGTAAAATGAATTAGCCCACTAATGTAATGCAACATGGTATTATATCAAAGTTTATTATTTACGGTTTATTATACTCCATGGAACAGATGTCCCATCCTGGTAGCTGGGTTACCCAGGCAGGAGTTGGTCTTGATCGCACACACGCCAAAGATCCTGTTCTAAGAGCGCTGTTTCTTTCACCACCGACACATCACTGCTTCCTAACACCACCTTAAGAGCACTGTCTCATGTCTTTTTCTGCTGATGTCAAAGCAGATGAGTGACTGTATCAGTGTCAGTGTAGGACAGAGGACAGAGGAAGGTTGTAGTTCCTTCCAATTAACCCTTTTGTGTAGCATTTCATTAGTGTTCGCGGGTCTGGTGGACCGCTGCATTTTTGGGTTTTAACCAACACAAACATCATGTTAAAATACTCAACAGATGTTTAGTCTATCTCAAAGTTAAAGCAACATACGGTTTTTCACATTCTGCCGTGAACACAGACTGTTAATGTATCTCTATCTTTCTCTTTCACCTGAAAAGTCATTTTGGGAGGTGTAGGGGTGTACACATAATAATTCAATGCCCCACTTGGTGACAGGCTCTCTCAAAGTCACTTTATAATCAACCAATGTTTGGATTCATGAATCTAGCTGCTTCACAGTCTTTAGTGTTGGGTTGACTGAATGTACTTGCCTCCAGTGTCACTGTCAGTAACCAACCTGCACACAGCACTGATAATGATACTGATATGTCCACACTGACATTATTCCACATTTACTGACTTATTTTAGCTCTGTTCGTTCATCAGTGTGATAATTTAACGTGCTGTGAACACATATTATTACACCGCTATAAATACTGATTACAGAACAGTTAGGTGGATACTGTGTGCTCAGTAGATTACAGTTATGATAGGAATAGACAAGTGAAGCAGCAAAAAAAGCTTCAAGGATTGGTAATTATTTACATTATATAGCCCTGTATAGAATACAGTGGAATTTCATCTTCATATATATATTTACTGCTTGTTCATTGTTTCTTCTGTTTGCTCAGCTGTTCATTTATTTATAATTCAAGTGGTGCACCAACATTTATAGTAAAGGCATTGTAATGTTGTAGTTTCACCACAAGAGGAGTTGGTGGTTGGAGTCGTCTTGGTCAGCGGACGTCGATTACTGCGTGATTGTGTTGCTCCAATGACGCATAGACAGGAGCGCGTCAAGACACGAGACGGTCGCCAGTTTACTTTTCACTTCACCGAAGTTTGTGGCGCATTGATTTTCTGTCTGAAGGTAAATGTCCGCACTTTTTAATGTTTTACTCGTCAACACTTCTAAAGTCGGATTATCTGATGTACGGACTGGATGCCAGGCTTTACCGTTTTTATACCGCGCGTTGTGGTGTCGTTTAGTTTAGACCTGAGTTGCTCGTCGTCGCAATGGGATGAGGCAGGAGGAGGTCCGCTGCTATCCGCCATACAGGGGATATTTGCAGAAGCGGTGGAGCTGAGTAGTTGAGTGATTGAACACAGAGCCTTTGTTAGTCTGTGGCTCCACTTACTGCTGATCAACAGGCAGCTTTTCCTGCCTAGCTCTGTAGGAAGAGGCGGACCTGACAGTTGCCTCCTGCAGTCTGGCTTCGCTACAAATGCGGTCTCGAGCTCGGCTCACAGCGGCGTGGGAGAACAGCTCCCGTCCCATCAGCACAAACTCTACCTGATGAATTAGATGATAAAGACCCAACCATAAATACTCTACAATAAAGCATCTCGCAGCTCTGATAGGTGATTATATCTCTGTGGCTGGTCACAGTACAAACAGAAAAACTGTCTGTCAGGACATATTTGTTGTTTTCATTGATGTCTATCTGTGTCTCTGCTGCTTGGTTTGGTTTTTGGCTTGTTGCTATGCCTATAGTTCAGACTTTACTAGGGTGGTGAAAAACCGATTATCGCGATTATTAAATTCCAAAGATCGATTTTTTAAATTTTGGTACACAGGACTCCTAGTCACTGGCTGTCAAGGTAGGATTTAACCTAGTGGAAATTGTTAATAGTCATAACAAATGCTCCTGTAACAGAGCCAGCGAGCTTACTACTGCGGGTCAAAGCCAGCCGTCTCTCCTTTTTGCGAAGTGAATCCACGCCCAACATTTCCCAAGTGCCCTAGTGTTACAGATTTCATGGTAAATAGACGGATGCGTTGAGAAAGTCATGAGGATGCTACAGTGACCAGTTCCGGTTTTCAAAAATAAAATGTGGGTTATTGAAAGTACCAAGAGGTGATGTCAGTGCGATCCTTTATCACTGGCTGAACTAAGGATGCCAAGCATGACGCTATTGAAGAAAATTGATGATATATCAAAAAAATTAATGATCAGGAGTGTTAAAAAGCAATAAGAAAGGTGTATCTAAACCAGTTAGTTCTTCTAAGGATCATTAATTGACTTTGAGTCATTAGGTCACATGACTTCAGAACCTGTTGAGCTAAAATGCTAATATTTACATTATAAAAAATTAATATAAAATCTCTCAGAAATGTTAAAATGGAATAAAAAAGGTGTATCTCAACTAGGCAAAAATCATAATTACCATTATTAAGTGATTCATATTGCACCACGTACTGTCCAAAACAATTATTCATTGGTTTTTAAATTCTTTTATTGAACTTGAAAACAGTTTTTTTTTTTTTCTGTTTAACGCAATGATAAATAATCCTGGATCTCATTGCATTGTCTAAGATTACAAAATATATGTATTAACACATTATCATGATGATCAAAGATTTTATCAATTTATCATGATGATCATTATCCATTTATCACACCGGAAGTAGAAGATCGACTGTAATTTGGTCAGCGGAGGATGACTGAGAAGCTCACATGTACAGCTTATCTTCATTAGAGAGACATTTTTGTTATTAATTAGTGTAGGAATGTAACAAAGTATTTGTATCATTACTGTACTTCAGTATTTTTTATGTATCTGTACTTTACTTAAGGAAAAATAATAATGCATACTTTGGATTTACCCATTACATTTCGCAGCAATTATTCACTTTCTACTCCACTACATTTCTGCATAATTTATGCTGCTACTGCTATTGCTATGTAATTTCAAAATTTTGAAGAAAAAAAACAGACTGATTGGCGCTGGAGAGGCGTTGTTTGCCATTGCCAACCAGTCAGGTGGCTCTAACTCCAATGGATGGCAGAGCCACATTTGGTGTACGTTGGCAGGAACTGGCCCATCTCATGGTAGAAGAAACGTATATGAAACACAAACATGAACCCAGAGCTAATGCTGAGCTCTGAGCTGAGCCTTCCAGCTCAGAACCAGACAGTATCTTGGCCGATGGGTTAAGGTGACAGGCAGAGGTATAAATCAGGCATCTACATTCTTTATCAAAATTTGGGGGGCGATGCAGCACGCTAAGAGTGCCTTGACCGCCCAGATCCGAGGTGATCGAGTCTGGATCCTTGACCAAGTTTAAAAAAACGAACACGTGTGGTGGTGAAGGAGACCCATTCCCCCTGCTTCTACACCATGGTTGTGGTACCCTGAGCAAAAGAATTTGATTCACCCAGGCGCCTCACTATCCATGCTGCCTCAGCTATCTCTAGTGCATGTTGCTCTGCGTGCATAATGCTTGTGTGTGTTTTGGTTCACTTGTGGCAAAACAGAATAATTTCCAGAGGTTCAATAAAGGTTTTAAAAAGAGAATAAAAATGGCCCCGACATCGGGTACTTTTTAGAACACTTTAAAAAATACTGAAAGTAAATTTATAAGTACTTAGTATACAAGATTCTGATGGTACTTCCACTTTCACTTGAGAGTATATTTTTTAAGGGATATCTGTACTTTTACTTTCTAAGTACTAAGCTTCCAGTACTTCCTCCACCACTGTTAATTATTACCCAACCACACAATCAGGAGAAAGAGAACCCACTCACCCATGGCCAAGTGGAGCTCAGTTCGGGCGCACTGCAGCTCATTCAGCCATTGATTTCAGCTACCAGTCGTGGCGTGCTTTAGGTGTACTAGACTAAGTTCTCTCCTTTAAATCCTGCACGAGCCATCACTTGCCCTTCACGCTATGTTTGCCCTGGTGTGGTCTCGAAAGACACTTTGTCTTCAGGTTGAAGTCAAGATAATGTACGTGAGGCTTGACCACAGGTCCGCTAGCGCGAAATATTCTGTTGTATGAACATCTTGCAAATCTCTTTCACAACATTCATGAAAAAGGCAGGCATGCAACTCTGCTGAAATGGCAGACGCGCCAAGGTGTGTGTAAGGCTTGTCCGCGAATTTTTTCGCTATGATTGGGCTAAAAACTACTGTTTGTATGGGGAGGGGTTAAAGCAGAAAGCTCAACGCCACAGGACATTGTGAATGAGATAAATTACCAGCGCGCAACCCAATCGATCGCCGATGTTAATTATCTTTCTAAATCGGAAGCCAAAACGAATCAATTTCATAACGACCTCCTAATCTCAACCAGCCAGTGTAGTACACTATAATAACTGATTTGAGTCATGACCAATAATTTTATATCATCAATTAATACCCCAGGTCAGGACATAATGATTCAAACCAGTACAGGATCGCACTGACACATCTCTTTATTGCCTCAATAACCTTAAGATTGATAACGGAAGTTGTTCACGCCAGAAAGATCTTGACTTTCAACCGTGATCCGTATTTTAAAGTCTACAAATAATGACACTTAAAGTCGGAGCGCTGGTTTAATTTCAAAACCACCATTAAAAGGGTATGAGGATGCATTTTGTTTTCATGGTAGGAAGCCACTACAGGACGAGACGTTACAACTTTGTTTACCTGTCATACAGCTTAATATGAACTGATTAGTCACTGTACTTCTTTAATTTCTTATCATCCACTTCTCACAATCACATATATTTTGTCTGTCTGTGTCAAAGATACAAATCTCTCAAAATATAAGTGCAGCAAACATGAATGTTTAAATGTCCCACCATCATCACTGGAGATGAAAAAAACACAGCTCTTTGAAACATCCCTCATCCAACTCTGCTCCCCTGTTGATCTGTGACTTTTCAGTGTTGTAGTCTCTGGATAAGAAACTTCTGCTGGACTATAACCATAACAACTCCACGTTACAACATGTTTAGCATTCTTTATTAATTTAATAAAACATCTGACTGACCTGCACTCGGAGAAAAATCTGAGAAGCAAGTTTCTTCCAGTTTATCGTCCTCTTCTTCCTCCATGTTGTACCTTTGATCAACATGTTGGTTTGACATAAAGGAAGAAAATGTCATATGTCTGAGAATAACATGTTGAAGCTAAAGTTTATCCCAACTGGCCACACTGTTAAAATACACGTTTTCACCGCTGTTCAAACAGCAAGGCTACAGTTTAGTAAGCTCAACTGTTAGCATGCTAGCCAAAACTGGATTTTTCAGCTGCGTCTTCGCTGCTGAGCCGAAATTATTCTCTTTAAAACACCCCAATATGCGGTTGCATTGTTGGATGGTTATTTCCAAAACAGTATTAATTACCTTCAAGATGCGCGTCGTCATTAATTTGCAGAAGTTTATCAAACAGCTTTTCTGTCATTACCATCAAGGCAGTACACATCACACGCCACAGACAGTATGGCCGACATTAACGCTTGAGTGAAAGCTAACAGCCCGCCAATGGCAGCGCAAGGATAGTTAGCTAACTAATGCCGCGGAGCCACTTGTTCTAAATAATGGAGTAAAAGCAATGGGTTACGCTCAACATCGTTCGCAGTCATTAGCGGTTCTATGGCAGTAGATAAAGTGAGAACAATAACAAAACATCATACATTTAAAGTACTTTCTGATAAAAAATCATGCTCTTACCAGCCTTGTAGACGACGTTCTCAGCTGCTTCCATGCCGCGATAATAAATGCGTCGTGAACTCCAGGACAGAGTAAAACCAGATCCTGAACACCACTGTGGAATAAACTCTGTAATTCAGCTCGGCCTGGGTGGTACACCTTAACACAAACCATTGTCAAGTTATAAAATAAAAACCCAGAAATGTAACTCTTCACAATTTTTTGCCTGACTCAGATTTTAGTACTTCCTAGAATTTGCTGTGTGTTAGGTTACGTAGTTGTGTACTAGGGTTCAGCTTTCATGCTGTCCTTGGTGCTGAATTCAACAAACCAGCTGGGATCGGTCCTGAGCATGGTTGTTGTAATTCATTTGTATTTTTGAGAAGTATCGGTAAATATCATTAGTATGTTTTGGTCAGTGTTGAAGCTTCAGTTAAGATGGTTATGTTAGGTTAAGGGCAAGGAATGTATTATGGCAACGTGTGTCCTCACAATTATATTAAGAAGAATGAGAGGCAACGTTAGAGGCTGACAATGAGGGGAGACTAAGATTTCCTGGAATTGGACCTCCATTCAGTAGAGTACCTCAGACAGATGCAGGACAGTTGCTGTGGGGAGCCAAAGTTTAGGGAAGCGACGGTGGGCAAGTTTCACTTTCCTGGAATTGGACCTCCATTCGATGCAATACCTCAGACGGATACCCAGGACAGTTGCCTGACAGAGGTAAGCGTTAGGAAGCGAGCTTGACCAGGCAGGGTGACTTTCATTGGAATTGGACCTCCATCACGGTAATATCTCAGACACATGCCCAGGACAGATTGCTTGAGAGGAGGGGTTACGGTTTTCCATGTTCCTGGAATTGGACCCGCCATAGCACTAAGTTACAGGCCTGTGCTCCAAAAGGTAAAAGCTTACCTATGATCCTAAGAATGAACCAGTAATGTGTTTAAATAAGCATTTGTCTTTTGATTGTTCTAAATAATCAACCATTAATCACTAGACTTATTCTTTATTAGAACAAATATAATGTGATAAGACAACAGTACCTTAAGAAGTACAGATTACAGAACAAAAGAACATGATTAGTTTTCACAGGAGAGTCTTCCGGCCAGTCGAGCACCTCATACGTCATCAAATGAGCCATCGTCAGAGCATGACTCCGATGGGCTGCTCTCGCCTTGTGTGTCCTCTCCTCTGAGCCTCACTGCTGCTGTGCCATCACTGTCTGATGCCTCGCTGCTGGAGGATGTGTCTCTCTTTCTTGGGGCCCGGGGCCACCTCCTGCTTCCTCCTCATCTGAAGTCGCGTGAGTTGCAGCTTACTTCCTCGATCTGCAGGCTGTCCCCACCCACAGGTGTGGCCTCAAGCGTTATCACCACCCTCTTCCCTCTTCCTCCCGGCCCTCCACCTCAGAGTCCCCCTGCTGGAAATTTTCTTCCTCCTCCTCCTCCTCCTGCTGCTGCTGCTCTCACTCCTGCTCCTTCCTCTCTTCCTGGCTCCTCCACCGGAGAGCCCCTGCTGGAAAATTTTCTTCCTCCTCCTGCAGCTGGCTGTTGCCCTGCCTCCTCCTGACCTCCGCAGGAGGCCCCAGTGCCAGGCCCTCCTTCCTCCTCTGCTCCTGGCTCTCCCACTCCTGAACATTTCTGAAAAGAAAGTGAGTTAGGTTAGGTACATTTAGTTTTAGGGACTGAGATAGCAAGATTGATGCAATAGCTATAGAGTTTATCATTACACACCCTTATAAGACTGACTTTTGTGCTGTCACTGGCGGTCATGGTAGCATCTGTGAAGGACCCCAGGATTCGCAGTTCTAATCATTGACCATCCCTCACAAAGTTGTGGCTTCTGGGCTGATCACATAGATTTGGCGGCTGTCGAAGGGGTCGTGACACACACCATGATTCATCGCCCCTCGCTCCTCCGAGGGTCAGAGAGCTATCAACCTGTAGGAGAGCAGAGTGAACATCATCACCACTTTCAAAGGCATATATATATACATATATATAGGACAAGGCATATACTTTCATGTTGGGCTGTTATGGAACAGGCACTATTGATTGATGCGCAACACACCCATGTTGATATATGATCCGAACATCTTGAAGGGTGGGGCCCCCAGAAGACCAGCTCTTCACGTTTTGGTGAAATAGACACCCATTTTCCATTTCTTTACCAGACCTGGTAAGGTGTCCATCATGGCTTTAGTGACTGTGATCATTGCGACGTCTATAAACTATAGTCAATACTGGTAAAAATGAAAAAGTTTATAACTTACATTTAGATGACAATTTTACAACAGTGTGTTATGCCCAGAGAGTTGCTTGGCTGAGGGAAAATTTATGGCTGCATGGTAAGTTGATGTTCCGTAAAAGAGACTTTAGATTCCTGAAATGCTACTTTATAAGACTCCATGGGTAGTACCTCAGACACATGCCCAGGACAGGTGCTTGACCGAGGGGATAGAGGTTAGGAGTGAAGGTGGGTGAGTTCAAGTTCCAGGAAATGGACCAGCGCTAAGTACCAAAGAGACATGCCCAGGACAGCTGCTTGACGAGGGGACAG
>JAFBJY010000128.1:0-49724 GCA_016801885.1 Toxotes chatareus | reverse complement strand
CAGTCTAAGTGAAGGAAGCTCTCTGATCTCATGGAAGACAAGAAAACAACCAACAGTTGCTTTGTCTACCTGTGAAGCAGAATACATTGCCTTAGCATCAGCTATACAGGAATGTATATATCTGGAGCAGTTACTCAAGGGAATGGACAAATATGAGTATGCACAAACAAAAGTGTACGAGGACAACCAGGGTACCATAGCACTTACCAAAAACCCTGTAAACAGGCAAAGGTGCAAACACATAGATATCAAGTACCACTTCATAAGGGAAGTTGTGAACAGTGGTAGGGTACTTCTACAGTACTGTCCATGTATACTTTTGATCAGGGCCATTTGGGTGTTTCAACTTGTCTCTATGATTTAAAAAAAAGAGCAAATATAATAATGTGATAATAAATAACTTTGCCTGACCACTAACTCTGAATGAAAGAAAAGCTTTTGCATGATCAAACATATTTTCTGAAAAATGGACAATATTTCACAAATTTTGCCAGGGTATGTAAACTTATGAGCACAACTGTATGTGTGTGTGTGTGTGTTGATGTGATTTTCTTAAACCAGGCTGAAAAAAACTACACATATATTTTGTTGAGCTCATGTTTTCTTTTCTTTCTTTCCTTCTTTGCTTCTTTTTTTCCATCTTTCTGAAAACTTTCCGGCAAAGTTTCCTTGAAGGCACAATGGTACTCTGTGCTGGGCTGAATTCCACACTGATTGTTACTAATACTGTCATCTAATACTGTCTGTATACAGTATAAAGAGCTTTATTTCCAACATGGTACACCTCAGTCATACTACAGTAACAGCTATCTGTAATGTATCCACACTTTGTAATTTGAGCCATCTGGATTCTTCCAATTGGGACTTTTGGAGCTGCATTTACCACTTTGCCTCATTCATGGCCTGTAACGTGCCTACTTGTAATTTGGATATTTCCTCAATGGCAAGTTGCTGATGTGGATTCAAGAAGATATTTTCTTCTTCCACTTAAAGAACTACAACCAACTGTGCTGAGCAAACCACATGCACACAAAAACACACACACATACTCACTCCTGGACTTAAAATTGCTGCTATATGTGCAGCTTTTCTTCTTTTTTATTTCTCTCACTGTTCAAACAGTGCACATGGTCACTTTGGTCATACTATTTATAGTATTTATTATTATTGTTTCCTCTAATCTAAGTCTTTTTTTTTTTTGGAGTCTTTATATTCTGTCTGTATTATCTGTATATTCTGAGTGCCTGTACCCTATTGCTTCTGCTCTTTGCTGCTCTAACAGTGTAATTTCCCCATTGTGGGACTATTAAAGGTTTATCTTATCTTATCTACTGTATGAAAATGAAGGGCAGAGATGATGGAGGATATCATTCTAACTCTTATTTTATTGCCATCGATTCAATTCAATTTATTCATTAATTATACAGCGCCTTACAGAGAAGAGAAACTCTCTCTTTCTCTCAGACACAAGAACTCTGAGAGAAAGAAAGAGAAAAACTCTCTGAGGAGGGAAGAGAAAGAGAAGATGAGAAAGAGAGAAGAGCAGAGAAGCAGAGAAAGAGAGTTCTCTCTTTCTCTTTCGGTGGAGAAAGAGCAGGAGAGAAGAATTGTCTGCGGAGGGAAGAGAAAGAGAGAACAACAGAGAAGTTGAGACAGAGAGAAGCAGAGAAAGAGTTCTTCTCTCTCGTTCTCTTTTGGTGGAGAAAGAGGGTTAGCGTTACGGAAAACGCTCTCTTTCTCGCTGAGGAGGGCGAAAAGAAGGCCATGCTCTCCTTCTCGCTCCCTCCTCTCCATCGATAGAGACAGAAAGAGAGAGGAAAAGCGTCTCGATCTCTATCTGTCTCAAGGAGAGAGAGGGGAAGCTCTCTGTGTAACTCGCTCTCTGCCTGAGAGAGAGAAGAGAGAGATCTCTTGCTCTTCCCTTTCTCTCTGCCTGAGAGAGAGGAGGAACCAAGAGAGAAAACATAGAGAGGCAAAACTCTCCCCTGCTGGAGAAATGATGTATAGAAATGGAAATAATCTACATTTAAATAAGCATCTCTCTCTGTGTTTCTCTCTCTCGCTCCCTGAGAGAGAAAGAGAGCAAAACTCTCTTTTTCTCTCTGGTGGCCCGGGTCACATCTGTATTCAGTTCTCCTGGATATTAACCTCACAGACGCTCAAAATGAACCGTTATCAGTAAGGATCCGCAGCATGAGCGGATCGAAAGCGACTGAATGCCCCCAGCAAAGACGTTGGTAGCCTGAGACACCGGCGACGCACCGCCACCAGAGCTGTCCCTACCTCCTCAGAAACGTTGAGTCAGTGAAGGAAGGCTCCTCATTTATATCATCTGGCTGCCGCCGTAGTGACGTCAGAGCCGTTGCCTGGGCATCAAAGGCAGGTGAGATGGTGACATCATGAGCCACACCTCCTCTGAGCTGCTGCTCACTGGATGCTTTTTGCAAGTGTTGCGAGTGAAAATCCCAGCAAGTGTAGGGGTGTTCTGATACATCAGTCAGATTGTTGGAAAATTCCAAAGCATTCCAAAGGCAGTGGAAAGAATAAAAATGATCAAGTGCAGCTCTACACTTTGATTTGAACATTTGTCATGTATGACTTCATTTAATACTGTAGGTTCATACATGATCATCCACAGCTGAAGCTCACATTCATGCACCTGTCCTGACAAGATGCTACATGTGATTCATTGTGATCCACCATGTCTCAGCTAAAATGTTTTTCCTTGAGTCTTATTCAAAATGTGACACTGAAAACTCAACCATCTGTGCCAACAGAATGAAGATAAGTTATGAAAAAAAACATCAACAAACTCAGAGCAAGAGCTTCATAAATACCTTTATTGCACATTAAAATCTGTTTTCATTTCAACAATTGTATCAACTGTCAATATCAGCACAAAAGTGTATAAAAGAATGGAATGAACTGATGAATTTGAATGTTTTATTTTTCCCAACTAGTTATTGTAAATGAACACATATTTAATGTGCCTTATTCATTTGTGGTTACAGTTATATCAAATTTCAAATAAACCTACTGTACAGAAGGTCGTCTCTTTGAGTACTGTTCCCTTAAGACTGTTGTTAATTATCGCACATGTCAATTCCCACACTGCCGCGGTCCTTGAATGCACACCGCAGACGTGTCGATCGATCCGGAGAAAACAGCTGAGTGACTCCGCAGTGTGCGTCTAAAAGCAGTGAGTTTTGTTGTTATGCCACATGTGTACCCTTCGTTAATACTTATATACATTCATAAGTCAAGTAATGACATGCCAGTCGTTTTTGGTCAGTGGCATTCGTGATGTTATAAGGAATTAGCCACTAATTAGCGGCAGGTAGTTAGCTGCCGCTGAGAAGTTTATGCTAGCTCACTGCGTAGCTAAGCACTGTTGTTTACATTGCATTTTTCCTCTTGGTTTGATCCGTTGATTGATCATTGTGATTTAAGTTATAAGTAATATTGAGCTGTATTTCAGTTACTCTGATTAGATACACATATTTGGCTCAGTATATATTTTATGTGATTTTTACTTAATTCTAATTGTATTGTGTTACTGTGTTTGTATTACAAAAACCACACTCATACGCATGTAATCACTCATGAAAGTTATATAAAAGGTAAAACTTTATTCCTGGTCTCCGTTCCTCATTCTCCACCTACCTGCTCATGTGTCCTGACCGACACACTGAAGTGTTTGCTGCCACCTAAGATCCACACTCAGTACAGTCTACACAACACCTACTGTAACCCCCAACAGTAATGGCACTGAGTTGCATGGACAGCTTGAAAACGTCCAGAAAAACTCCTGCCAGTTGCTCAGCGCATGAGTTCAGGGTACGACCTGACACCTTGTCTGGACCTGCAGCCTTGTTGATGTTGATCCTCCTCATGGCGGAGGTCACTTGGTGCAGCTGCAGGACGAGAGGCTGATGCTGCATCTCTGGCTGAGGAAGATGTACAGTCCTTCTGCTGCTTGGAGAGTCCAAGCGTGCCAAGAAGCTGTTTAAGATGTGATCATGGCCGACCTGCTGGTCGATGCACTTGTAATCCGTCATGGTCCTGATGGGCCTTTCCACATGTTACCTGGCGTGGGTTGTTATCATTCAAGTGCTCCTCAATGTGCTGCTTGTAGCTGTGTTTTGCCACCTGATGCCCTTTTTTCACTTCTTTCCGGGCCCTGCTGTAAGCCAGCCTATCTCCTGACCTATAGGCTGCATCCCGGCTTTTAGCAGGGTCCGCACTGTGTTGTCCACTGTGTGTTATACAAACATAACACTATCAGATAGAGAAAGAGAACTTAGTAGAGAAAGAAAGGGCTTTTATATAATACAAATAGACTTGTATATAACACAGATAAACTTGTATATAATACCAATAATACAAATATGTGTGTCACAGAATTTGTGTGTGATTTTAGCTCCAATATGTCATTTGAGCAGCAGCAGGGCACATAGCAGCAGCTGAGTTAAAGTGCAGGTGTGAGTTCAGATCAGACCGGTGGTGTGTGGTGTGTGTGAGTCCATAGTTCTGGTGGTGGTGGTCATAGGGGGTGGGTCAGGGTCCAGAGTTGGTGTGTGGGGGGGTCAGCAGGGAGAGGGACGGCAGGACGGGGGAGAGTTCAGCATCATCTTAGTGCTGTGCGATATGGGAAAAAAATTATATCCCGATATAGGTAATTTTATATTCCGATAACGATATATATCCCGATATAGAATTTCTTCTTAAAATTATATATATCCACACAAGAATGCAAATTTATCTTATCTTTTCTGCTTTTGTTTTATTAAACAATTTTAAAGATTGAAACAAGTCTTTTTGTTACTGTTATCTTACTGGTCAATTAAAAAAACTATAATAAAATAAATTAAAATGTAATATATTAAATTAACAAATACCATTCAGAAATATCTGATGGTGTAATCAGTTTTCAAGTCATGCAATAAAGTGCAAAGAAATAAAGTACAGTAACAGACCCACTCAGATACAGTATTCAGTTTTCAAGTAGTGCAATAAAGTGCAAAGAAATAAAATACAGTAGCAACATAAAGTGCTAGTAACATTCAAGTATGCCTACCATTTAACAAATAGGCCTAGTGCTATTAAATTAACTGTTTCAGAGGTAGAAGAGACTTGTTCTGACATAAAATTAAACCTCAGCATCAAACTTTTCTTTCAGGTTGAGAGATTGAAAGACAAGCTGGTTAACTCTTTCAGGCTTAAGACATGATCTCTTGCATGTAACAATGTCCAAACCAAAACCAAACAGCGGAGTTCCTTTTCCCTCGTTTGGGGACCAATTCCTCCTCTGTTGGTTTGACGTTTGTTGTGCACTCCATCCCTACGACCATGCTACCACTAGCGGAATCCATAACTAGCTCTCATGCAAATGGAAAAAATCCATAACTAGCTCTCATGCAAATGGAAAAAATCCATAACTAGCTCTCATGCAAATGCTCTCATGCTCTCATGCATGGTCAACAGTCAGCCGTAAAGGAGTTTGTGTCGTAAAATGCTGCCGAAAGCGGCAACGCAGCTGCAGTTGCATTATCTGAGCAATTACAGCCCATACCCGTTAAAATTACGATAAAAACGATAGAGGACTGTATCATACGATAGACATTTTTCTATCGTTTAACGATATATATCATACTATCGCACAGCACAACAGCATCCTGACAGCTTGGTGGACCAAGCTGTCTCTCATTCTGCTGGTCCTGGCCCGGAGGCTCTTCAGTCTCCCTCTGGATGGCAGCAGACTGAAGAAGCTGTTGGACGGGTGGGGGATCGCCTGCAATGCAGAGGGCTTTGCAGGTGAGGCAAGTGTGCTAGATGTCCTGGAGGGAGGAGAGAGACACCCACTATCCTCTCAGCTGCTCTCACTACCTGATGTAGTTTTCCTTTGACAGGACACGGTGCAGGTGCCATACTACACAGTGATGCAGCTGGTCAGAATGCTATACACTCCTCGCTTCTTTGACATTTCAAGTCCAAGGGGGACGTGCCGCCACAAACTTCAGGAGCATCTGCAGCAAGTCGCACCTCAGGTAGCTTTCTCACACACACAGTACAAAAACATTTTCATTATTTGGACAGTAAACTTGCGCAACTGCATTGTGTATACACACAGCTGTTAACTGTCTCCCCTTCACCATTTTGGACTCATCTTTATTTCCCTTTTTTTCACAGTACACATGTTACTGTAAATCCAACAGCAGTGGACTTCCTGTCATCCTTGGAGATGACAATGCACACTTTAAACACATGCTTTGGAACTTGTCTGTAGTCCCTATTATTCAATTCAGCACCACAGTATTGTGTCTCTTCCACTTAGCCTCAATCATTGCTGCTTTATTTACAGTACCAGTCAAAAGTTTGGACACAGCTTCTCATTCACTGTTTTTTCTTTATGTGAGGAGGTGTGATGGTGTGGGGTGCACACCAGCATAGCTACCACAGCATTCTGCAGCCACGTGCCATCCCATCTGCTTTGTGCTTAGTTGGACCATCATTTGTTTTTCAACAGGATAATGACCCCAAACACACCTCCAGGCTGTGTGAGGGCTATTTCACCAAGAAGGAGAGTGATGGAGTGCTGCATCAGACCACCTGGCCTCCACAGTCACCTCACCTACACCCAATTCAGATGCTTTGGGATCACTTGGAGCGCAGACTGAAGGGAAAACAGCCAACAAGTGCTCAGCACCTCTGGGAACTCCTTCAAGACTGTTGGAAAACCATTCCAGGTGACTACCTCATCAAACTCACTGACACAATGCCAACAGTGTGCAAAGCTGTCATCAAAGCAAAAGGTGGCTACTTTCCACAATCCAAAATACAAAACATATTCTGCTTGCTTTCACACTTTTTTCTTAACTATATAATTTGAAGGCCATTATAAATGTTAACTGTCTTTTAGAGCTACTATTTTTTTAGAAATGGCTATTGTTTTTTCAGACTATGAGGTGTCCTATTCCCATTGAAATTCTATCTGCTAAACTTCCTGTTAGTTCCTTTAAATGTGGGCTTTAGCATTTCTGGGCACATAATCAAAGATCCTCTCCTCTATCCTGAACTCTCAGCTTTGTATGTTTAATGCTGATGTCATATTCAGTGCTTGTACCACATCTCAAACACTTTTCGCGCTCAGCTCAACTGGACAGTCAACTGGCTGGCTCACATTTACTTCAGACAAATCTTCAACATCCATCTTCAACCATCGTCGCTGTCATGGGCAAATGCAGCTTTTCTGACAGTTGGGTGGAAGAGCCAGCATTTAAGGACTGGCTCAGCTCTGTAGTAGGGAAGTCAAATAAATGTCATTACATTCAACTTTATTGTCATTACACATGTACAAGGACAAGGTAACCAAATGCAGTTTAGCATCTAACCACAAGTGCTAAAGCAGAAAGTGCAGGATATACAGTGTCTACAGTATGTAGAACTTACAGTCAACAACATCAGTCAGTCTCTAAATCTTTTCTGTTGTCTATAGTTTTATATATGTCAAAATATAAGTCAACGTTAATAAGGTCACTGATTAACACTTGCAACTCAGTGTCCTGATGGTTTTAAAAAAAAAAATCCAAAGGTAGT
The DNA here is from genome assembly GCA_016801885.1 of Toxotes chatareus. Lineage (NCBI taxonomy): Eukaryota > Metazoa > Chordata > Actinopteri > Toxotidae > Toxotes > Toxotes chatareus. The sequence goes on along the minus strand of JAFBJY010000128.1, from coordinate 42,128 downwards.
AAAAAGCTATTAAGTCATCAGTCTGCCCACATGTTGCAGTGACAAAGAACCATAGATAGGCAAGGTGATAACTAACATGTAATTGTGCTTGCTCTTATTCTTCTTAGGACTATGATGACCCACACATGTCCCACACCTCAAACGGGATCCTGACACTGATTCCTCAACACAGTGTGGACTCTCCTGACTCACTGCACCTACAGGCTTCAGGTACTGCAATCATTTTGGAGGAACAGTGCTGATGGATGGCCTTAAAAACCTTACACATGCCATGTGCCTTCTCTTTCCACTTATTTACGCCCTCAACTTGGAATACCCTCAACAACACAACAACACCTTTGACTTCATTCAAAGAGTGCTTCTGTCACTTGGACACAAGACCCTAAAAGCAAAAATACACTCCCTCCCCCCAAAAATCTTCTCTTGCACTGACTCATTGTCTTCACAATGTCAATAGAATGTCACGTTAGGTTTGCTCAGTACTGGGAAAGTGTCCCCTTGGTCAGCCCTTTTTTTTGCTGGAGCCAGCCTCATTGCTCTTTCTTCTCAAACAGGCTGCTAAATACTTTGCTGTTCACAAGGAGAAATGTCAACAGCTTTTCTTTCAGCCCTTCTTCTTCCCTCTCTCTTCATGCTGACACCATTGTGGCCATATAGCAGCATCAGGCTCTATAGCCAGTTACCTCCAAATTGACTACATTGGAACTCAGTCTCCAGTACAGTTAGACTCATCCTCTAAGAATTCACTCACAATGTTTTCAGCAGGTTTTAGCTGTTGCTGTCTCAAATGTCTGCATTACACTTGCACATTACACAGTTAGACTTGTGCACATTCATATCTGCTGTTCATGTTAATGACTGGACACAATTTCTTCTTCTTAGAGAACAAATAAACTGTTTTTATGTCCCCTTCAAAATGTCTCTTTTTCTTACAACAGCTTAACACTTTTAGTTCAGCTGACTTCAAGATTTTCAGCCAATCACTTTCCATATATTTTACTAGTAATGTCGATGCTTAACTCAGTTTTACCGAGTATAATAACAGTGGGCAAATGGGAAGACATATTTTTGTTTTCTATTGATTTGACAGTGTTCCAGAATTTTTGGGGTCAGAGCGATTACAAACGAGTTGCTGTTTGAAAAAAAGCTGGATTTTGTGTGTCTGACTGACTGAGTACATCTGTTTCTTATTGCCCTGTATGTCTGCCAGTCTGATGTTTCATTAGAAGAATTTGCTTTATGCCATAGGTGCTGTTTATGGCCAATAAGCTCAGTTAGATCAGAACTGAACCAGGGACTGAGATGCTTTTTTATACTCATTCTTTTGAGAGGAGCATGTTTGTTCAAGATGGCACCCAACAAAGTTTTAAAGTATGTCCAGGCATCTTCCACGTCAGGGAGAAGACCAATTCTGTGCCATTCAACTTGTGTCAGGTCATATAAAAAAGTCTCTTCATTAAAGTTTTTCTGGAGGCGTTTGAAAACAATCAAGGGAGGGCTTCTTGAGATGGTGCCCTTACGCACACAAGCTACATCATAATGTTCCTAATGGAAGCTTTGACAAAAAACTTAACATGTATATCTATCTGGCCTGTTGGTGAGTGTAACATCAATTAATGTGCCACATTCCATAGTCTTGGTATTGTAACTGGTAGGGGCCTGCACAATCTGGGACAGGTTTAGTGCATCCAGCTGTAACTGCACAGAATATGGAGGGTCAAGCACATCCCAATTCAAGTCCCCTAGCAGGAGAAATTCAGAGGAGGTGTGAGGGGCAATCAGCTCACTTGGAGCAGGCAGAGCACAGGCAGGGGCAGAGGGCGGCCTGTAACAACCAGCAACAGTGAGAGATTTTACAACAATCATCTCCAACTGTTTGGCCACAGATTTAGAGGAAATCACAGTGCACTGCAAGTGCCTAGAATAGTATGTTTAAATGCATTAAACCAGAATAGTAGGTCAGTATTCAGGGCAGAATACTATGTTTAAATGCATTAAACCAAGGCTTTTGCCATTACAAAACAGTCAAAGGCTAATAAATGTACATCAGAACATTTAGCTTTGTTGGCAGAGGAATCAGTGAGTGAGCAAAGATCTGGACCAGGGAAACTGGCGTAATTGCTGAGAGTCAAACATGTCACTGATGTGCAGGCTGTAGAAAAAGGCTAAATGAATGGAGCTGCAGAGTAAGGAGCTCATTCTGAGTGGCCCTCATGCTACAATTCACCATTTCACATTGCATTGAATATTATTTAACTCACTGTTTATTGCACATTTTGAAAAGTGCAGCTTTGTATTGATACATACAGTTGAATTTTCTAATGCCTTCTAAATACAGGTTTAGGAGTCAGATGTTTGATGACATGCTAACAGATGTTTGTGTGTCTCTGAAGGTACCCTGACTGGAAACCAAGTCTGCCAAGGTCAGCTAGACTCTTGTTCTTCTGTTTTCAATAACATCCATTCAAATGCTGCTGTTTAAGCTGTCATTTCACTGGTTATGTCTGTCACTCAATGTGTTATCCAGTCAGAGCAGACCATATGGCAGCCGAGCTCTGTGGGATCCCAAGGATCGCTCTCCATCCCATTCCGTGTCTCGGAGCCTCACAGGTTCTCCCACCCCAAGTCCTCCTCACAACAAACACAGGGTGGGCCCCCATCCCCACAGGCCACACGGGAAGCTCTACTCCCCTCACCATCTCCCTCGCTTCCACCACTGCACAGGTAGACCACAGACTAGAGAGCAGGCACAGTGTCTACAAAGTGGGACAGTGTACAACTCTGTTAAATATTCATCTGCAAACTTACAAATAATACAAATATGTAGTGAGCTCATTTGCTAAAGTGCTACTGGACTGTTCAGTGGTGCTGCAGGTTCTTAATACACAATTATCTTTTCAGCAATAAATGACTCAGACCAGGGGAAATGTCTGTATGATAGTTTACTCACTTCTAACCTCATCCATCCATTCACTATCCTAAGAACACGGGCATCGCTTGGAGGGCCGCCACTCCAGCTCACACAGTCCCTCTCACTCACACCCAACCTCCTCCTCCTCCAGAGATCTCCGGCCTGAGAGGAAGGACAAGGAATCATCAGGTTAGTCAGTGTGTAGCTTTGTTCTTTACAGACTGATGTATGTTCAGAGTCTGACTCTGGAAAGCTCTTTTAAAGTCATCTGCTAACGGGGAAGAGAGTTTGTCTGTGCTCAGCTAAAATCACACTTTACCTGTTGTTTACCTGAGATTTCTGACATCACTTCTAGTTTTGGAGCCTTACACAAGAGTGATGTGGAGCTTTCTTTGCTTTCCTCCTCCCTTTGCTTCGTGCTGTGTCTACAGGGGTTCCTCTCGCATCTGTGGGAAGCGTCCACACCATGACTCCACTGACACCAGCTGACATCCACCCTCCTCTAAGGCGGCTCACAGCTCCAAACGTGGACAGTCCAACATCACAACTGTCAAGAGCGGGATGAAGACTGGAACTAAGATGGCTGAGACAGCAAGTAACAAGGCGGCTGACACAGTGGCTGTTTTTCTCTTTAGTTGTGTAAAGCTTGTCACAGAATTCCAGTGTTTTGGACCAAGCTCAGCCACAGCTAACTATGTCTACACACTTCTTTCAGCCTAAAACTAAGCAAAGACTAATGCTGTTGCTTTGTAGTGTGCCAGGCCTCCTCCAGCCAAGAAGAAGAAGAAAACAGCCACTCCAGCCTCTCTGGGTTCGTCTGTTTCAGATGGTCTGCTTTATCTGACAGGCATTCCAAACCACGCCTCAGAGCAGGAAGTTACTGACTTGGTCGGCCTTTGGCAAGATCAACAACGTGATCCTCATGCCGTGCTCAGAAGAAGAGAGTGAGAAGAGCCAAGGACAGAAGGTACGTCTAAGAGTATCTACATGTTCATGTGTTTTACAAAAATTTCACTTTGAGATTTGATGTTCCAGAGCAGTTTCAAACAGATAATAGGAAAAAAAAACAGAAGAAAAAAGAAAAAGTGTAGTCAGTGTTGCAGTTTGCTCATGTTGTGAATATTACAGGCAAAAAGAAAGAACATGTTTCAGTAATCAGTCCATTTCTTGAAAACAGAGGATGCTTATTTTCTGTTTTGTTGTATTAAGATAGATAGATAGATAGCACTTTATTGATCCCACAGCAGGGAAATTCACTTGTTGGCAGCTCACAAGCAAAAACAGGAGAAAAGAAAAAAAAAAAAGAAAAAGGATAAAGTGCAGTAGTGTGTATGTGATTCAGTAAAAACACAAAATGCAAAAACAGTAAAAAACAACTAAAACCTGGCAATATACAAATATACAAATTTACATAGTGATGGAGGGGGGGAGATTAGGATCCTGTGGAGGAGAGAAAAGAAATATATATATATATTTACATATAAATGCACGACAGATGAAAGGTTAGACCAGACCAGTATACAACCAAACAGTTGAGTTGTACAGTCTGACAGCAGAGGGAATGAAGGACCTGCGGTAGCACTCCTTCTTACATTGTGGATGTCTAAGTCTGTCGCTGAAGGAGCTGCTCAGCGCTTCCACAGTCTGGTGCAGGGGTGAGAGGTGTTGTCCATAATGGATGCCAGCTTGGCTAACATCCTCGTCTCACCCACCTCCTCCACAGTGTCCAGCGGGCAGCCTAAGACAGAGCTGGCCCTCCTGACCAGCTTGTTCAGTCTCTTTCTGTCTCTGTCTGTGCTGCCTGCTCCCCAGCAGGCCACGGCATAATGGACAGCAGAGGCTACCACGGAGTCATAAAATGTCTTTAGAAGAGGCCTGCACACTCCAAAGGACCTCAGTCTCCTCAGAAGGTGGAGGCCACTTTGGCCCTTCTTGTACAGGGCATCAGTGTTGTGCATCCAGTCCAGTTTATTGTTGAGGTAAACACCCAGGTACTTGAAGCTGTCCACCAACTCAATGTCCGCACCCTGGATGTTCACCGTGTGTGTGGTAGTGTCCTTCTCCAGAAGTCCATCACCATCTTCTTTGTCTTACTGGTGTTTAGGCACAGGTGGTTGCGCTGACACCAGTCAACAAAGTCCATGATGACCGACCTGTATTCCAGCTCATTCCCTCAGACACACAGCCAACAATGGCTGAGTCATCGGAGAACTTCTGGAGATGACAGCTGCTGGTGTTATAAGTGAAGTTGACGTGTAGAGGGTGAAGAGGAATGTTGAGAGCACTGTTCCCTGAGGTGCTCCAGTGCTGCAGGCTACTACCTCAGACACACAGTTATGCAGCCTCACGTACTGCAGCCTGTTAGTGAGGTAGTCAGTGGTCCATGTGGCCAGATGTTCATCCACCCCTGCCCCTCCAGCTTCCCTCAGAGCAGCGCTGGCTGGATGGTGTTGAAAGCACTGGAGAAATCAAAAACATGACCTCACAGAGCTCCCTGCGGTCGGGAGCAGGTAGATGCAGCAGGTAGATGCAGCAGATAGATGATAGCGTCGTCCACCCTGATGTTGGGCCTGTAGGCAAACTGCAGCGGGTCCATCACTGTGCTCACCACGGAGCCAAGGTGGCTGAGGATGAGGCTCTCCATGGTCTTCATCAGATGGGAGGTCAAGGCGACCGGTCAAACACCGTACCCTCCAGGTTGGCACAGTGTTCTCCACACAGAAGTTGACATAGTCTGTGATGCAGTGAGTCAGGCTGTCCATGTCATCTCCATGAGAGCCGCAGAGTGTTTCCCAGTCAGTTGTCTGGAAACAGTCGCTCAGTCTCTCACTGGCCTCATCAGTCCACACTCTCACAGACTTCTTCTGAGCAGGCTCTCTTCTCACCTTGTGTGTGTATTCAGGGAGCAGATGGACGAGGTTGTGATCAGAGCGTCCCTAGTGGGGGAGGGGGCGGAGGTGTATGCGTCTTTGACATTAGCGTGCAGTAAGTCCAACGTACTGTTCTGCCTGGTGCAGCACTTCACGTACTTGGTGAAGGTAGGGAGAGTGGAGGAGAGTGAGGCATGCTTGAAATACCCCCTGATGAGCAGGAGGGGCCGCGGGTGTCTAGTCTGCATACGACTCACAGCGCTGTGCAGCAGCTCACACGCAGCCGTAGCATCGGCCGAGGGAGGGATGTTAACATTAAACACAATAACATGCCAAAACTCCCTCGGTAGGTAATACGGCCAAATGCTGACAGCAAGTAACTCCATGTTCTGACCATTTTTCACTCTTTTCTCTCCGCCACTCTCCTGTCTGCACGCTCAAGTTTAAATCCGTCCAGGGAAACCACAGAGTCCGGTGTCAGTTCGCCCTATACTCCCTCTGCAGCCAGGAGGTACATATACCAGCCAGGAGGTACATATACCTCTGTACTGGATTATATCAACACCACCACTGACAGCGTCCACAACACAGAAACAGATCACCACGCACCCTAATCAGAAGCCATGGATGAACAAGGAGGTGCGGCTCCTGCTGAAGGCCCGGGACACCGCCTTCAGATCAGGTGATGCACAAGCCTACAGTGAGTCCACGGCTAACCTGAAGAGGGCCATCAAAAGGCCAAGCACTGCTACAAGCTAAAGGTAACATTTTTCCAACTCTGACTCCCGACACATGTGGCAGAGCATCCAGGCCATCAGTGACTACAAGCCCAGCAGTGTCACTCCGGCAGCTACAGATGTCTCCTTCCTCAATGAGCTAAATTACTTTATGCTCGCTTTGACAGAGACAACAAGGAGATGACTACCAAGACAACACCCTCAGCAGACCATCAGTAAATTTTGTCCATAGAATACCCATCTATATATCTGTTGATTGTAAATATATATCTCAACTGTAGACACTTTATATCCTGCACTTGCTGCTTTGCACTTCTGCTTAGATGCTAAACTGCATTTGGTTACCCTGTCCTTATACATGTGTAATGACAATAAAGTTGAATCTAATCTAATCTGGTGCAGCATTTCTAGTTGTTTGTGAACCTTGAGCAGTAACTGCTGATTAACACTAAAACCTCTTTTACAGGTGGCTCTCTACAATCTGCTGATGGGATCAGTGGAGCCATTAGTGAGTATTTCTACCATTAGATATTTCTATGCACTTCATCTTATTTATTGCTTGATGTAACAAGGACAGTGCACGTTAATAAACTTTGCTGTAAATACACCAGGGACAAGTGTAGATGATCCAAATGTACATTTACACTAAGCTCTTTAAAGTAATAAACCTAAATCAGGCTGAAGGGTCTTACTGTCAAACTGCAGCAGTAAGTGTTCAGTTGTCCCTGTCCTACATAAACAGGGACAGTCCTGTAAAACGTGACGTCTGCTGGAACTTTACAACTAGTTTTTGTTGGAAAGTACATTAAAGTAAGAAAAAAGTATTTTTCATGAGTAAAAGACCAAGATGGCGGTGCACAGTGGTGCAGCGGCTTCTCGAGCTCCCGGGATTAAGCCTTATTTTTCCAACTTCGAGGAGCTTTTAGCTCTAGTGCTAAATTCGCGTGTAAGGTACAGCTCTACAGAACTTATGGTTTGACGTGGTTGCGGGAGACTTTAACCTCGTGAAACTGACGGACACTTTGCCCAGATTTTACCAGCATGTCACCATCCCCACACGTGGAGACAACATTCTGGACTGTGTGTACACTAACATTCAGGATGGTCTCCAGCTTCAGGTACCTGGGTGTACACATCACCGAGGACCTCACCTGGAACACCAACACATCTCATCTGGTGAAGGCCCACCAGCGCCTCTACTTTCTCAGGAAGTTGCGGCGAGCTGGACTGAGGCTGAGAGGAAAACTCTGCAGAGGGTGGTAAAGGCTGCACAGAGGACTGTGGGGAACAGCCTGCCCACCACCTCAGACCTCTACACAGCATGATGCAGAGGGAGGGCCCTCCACATCATGGAGGACTCCACCCATCCTGCACACAGTCTCTTCCAACCCCTCCCCTCAGGCAGGCGGTTGAGGAACATCCGGAGCAGGACCACCAGGCTCAGGAACAGCTTCTTCCCTAGAGCTGTAAGGCTGCTGAACTCTAGCCATGCCCTGTAGACACCCCTCCCCACCCCCTTCCCTCCTCACCCATTTACAACACTATCATTAAGTGCATTACTTACCACTACTTGCACATGCGTATTTATGCACATGCTAATCTCGGCTTCCTTATCTTATCTTTATTTAAATGTTTATATCTTTATATTTTCCCTTATGTTTATGTTTATTTTTATATTTATATTTTTCACTCTTACATCTTACATCTTGCTCTTGATGGCTTCAACTGGGACCTGAGTTCTTATTTCGTACCATAACATGTAAATGTACTGGAATGACAATAAAAGGTCCTTGATCCTTGCATAGTAATATTGCAGAAACCCTCATTTACTGATGGTAATGAATATGTCTTCTGTATATCTCCTGCTTTAGTCTTCTGTGAACCTTGATCCACTAATTATCCGCTGGCTAATCAGTGATTGTATGTCCTTTTGTGTCCTCCAGGAGAGTACTGTTCCAGTGGGCTGGAGCAGGCTCTTGGTGATCAGTAATGTCCCCAACATGCCCTCTGCTCTCCTCTGAGGTCCAAAAACTGGTGTCACGCTTTGGTACCGTCATCAAGACCCTCGTGCTCAACAACATGGTGAGTGCTGTTTGTCTGTGCAGCTGCAGACATGCTAATCCACGAGATCCTCAGCCACCCCTGTCCTGAATATCCGTGTCCTCACACACAGCTCTGTCCTGGGCTGAAAATCCAAATCACATCTTGCTCTTCATCTGTAAAGACATGTAACATGCTGTTGATGTGATGTTGTGCCTCTTCCTGCTTAGGTCATTTGTGAGATGGCGACTGCAGCCACTCTGTTTACAAATGCTTCCAGACGTTTCCGTGCATCATCCAGAACAACCCCCTGTTCTTCTCCCACAAGCCGGACCCCAAGGCCAACACACAGACAAAAGTCATCACTACGTACCTTGAGTCGTCTGAGGTCAGTAATTGATTGGCAGTGCTTGCTCATTATTCAGTTAGACATATTTCTTATCTACTACTGGCATGATGTCCTGCAGCGTCAGCTCCATGTGCATGTGTTTGATGTCACACTGCTCAATAGCTCCTTGTGTCTGGTCATAGGATGCACCTGCTAACGGCAAAAGCAGCCAAACAGCAGCAGCTGCAGAGGAAGAGGAGGCTGTCCATATAGAGAAGTCTCAACCTCCTTTGGAGGAGGTGGAAAAAGATGCTTCTGGGACAGACCAGAAGATGAAGAGCACAGAGAGGACGGCTGGTGAAGACCAAGCTTTGGGAGAAAACGCCAGCAAAGACAGCATCAGAAGCCGTGAGCCTAGCGCTGCTGTTTCCCACTCTTCAGCTGCACAAGACGCCAAAGCAGAAGCAGTCATGGATACAGACATGAGGGAAGCATCTGCTGATAAAACTGTCTCAGAGACAGTAGGAGACAATAAAGGAGTCAATCCATCTGAAGCAGGAAAGGACAAAGCTGCAGGTGCCCAAGAGACAAAGGCATCTGTCTCTAATGGCAGAGCAGCTTCCATGGAGACGGCCATGCCAGAGCTACCTAAGGTAACATACAGCAGAAATGTGTCTCTGCGCTCGTCAGCCTGTTGTTGGAGTCGGGTTGTTCTTCTGTGTAGCTCAGCCTGTGAGCTTTCATGTCTCTTTTTCATCCCTGTTTCACCAGGTCACTCAACAAATGGTTAACGCGTTGCTTGTGGAGTGCCCAACAAGAACCGGCAGCCATCCTAACAACGTAGCAACTTCCACCTGTGGCGTGAAGGGGGAGACACAAACAGAGACAGAGCAGGACAAAAAGTCAGCAGAGGGGACAAAAGAGGCGGCCAAGAACCACACAGAGGAGGAGGTGAAGAAGCAGGAGAGGGAGAGGAAAGAGAGGGAAGCCAGAAAGGAGGCGAGGGAGAGAGAGAGGAAGGAGAGAGAGAGAGGGCCTGGGAGAAGGAGGAGAGGGCTAAGAGGGAGAGGGAGTGGGATGAAAGAACCAGGAGGGAGAGTGAGAAGAGGGAGGAGGAAAGGAGGGAGCGGCAGAGGAGGGAGAGAAAGAGAGCACATGGTGAAGGTTTGTCCAGATCCAGGTGGTCTTGCCGGTCGGAGGGATACAAGCAGAGCTCCTGGACGGACGCACAGCGTAACAGCTCACAGGCTGAGACCAGAATGGTGAGGAGGTGCTGCTGGGTCAAAACCTGGACACTTAAATGTCTCCGTTGTGTCCTAACCCACAACCCCGTTTCTTTGTCCTGTCATGAAATCAGGTGGAGGACAAGGACCACTTCCCATTCAACATGACTTTGTGACATTAGATGAAGTAGGAGATGTTAGCGACCTTCTGTGTTCTCCTGCTGTTGTTCCCATGGAAACCACAGACAGGGAGGAGGAGGATGCTCCCACATCTGTCCCTCAGGACACTACAGGGGTACATTTTAGCTTGTGTATATCCCATCAAGCTTTTCTCTATATCTTTTATGGGGGTGTCCGAGACTTAAATGTCCACAGTCTTATGATGTCAGTCCTTTTCTGGGTTTCTGCTTCTAGGACGCACCCATGGAGGTTGCCATAGAAACAGCAGTATCGGATGCCACAGCGACTCTGCTCAAGTCTGATCAACAAGTATCAGAGTCTGAACCCGTGAGAGCACCAACAGCTGACTCCTCAGACAGGTCGTCAGCTTTAACACTCGGTCCGGTCCTCACCGCTGCAGCATCCACCTTACCAGCTGGCACCACAGGCTGAGTCCTCTCTCAGCCAAACACCTGAGACTGGTACAGCCTCACACTGATTTCACTTCTACCATCAACACAAAGAAACACAGTCTTTCCTAGATATTTTTCTTTATTTTTTTTGGTTTCAAGTTGTAAATTTGGCCTGAAATCTGTCTTTATGTTTAGAAATCACACCACTGCTCACCCTGGACTCCACCCCAGAGGTCCAACACCTGTCCGTGCCTGCCCCTGCAGCATCAGGTAACCCACCTGAAGCTGTCCCTGCAGACTCCTCCTCAAACAGCCCAGCCATAGGAGCAGTGACCGCAGAGAGAGTGAGGGACGATAAGAAAGAGGAGAGTCCTCTCAGTCACAGCCAGGCCAAGGAGGAGGAGACCATGCTGGTGTTGGACAAAACAGAAGGACAGGAGAAGATGCAGGACCAGGAGGACAAAGAGACGGGAGCTCCTGCTGCAGAGACAGGTACGCTTTGATTTTCTTTGAAGTAGAACTGTGAGTGGCAGCAGTTCCTCAGTGGGTAGAGAATCAGGCTTGTCCAAATTGACGTCTTCTGTTTGAGTGTTTGAGATGATGGGATGTTGTCCTTTGGGCAGGTACTTGCCATAAGTCATTGCAGGTGTTTAATAACAGCACCAAGATGAAGACACATGAAGTCCATTTGGAAAATGTTTAATTATTAGCTTATCTGCTTTGTTGAGCAAAGCCAGGACCAGGTCTTTTTATCCTTGTGTATGTCCTAGATTGGACTTTAAAGCAGACCCTGTCTCTTCTAGGAAAGCAATAGACGTCCAAAGACCAAACAAACGGAGGAGAGTATGAAGAAGACATTACAGATGAAAACACCCATGAGCATGGACTACTCCCTCCCCCTTTGACCCCAGCAATCCAGTTGGTATGACACTATTTATTCACTCTGACTGTTCATCACTGTTTTCTTTACATGTGTATTTCCACAGTCACTCTTGTGTGTGTGTCACACTGATGGCAGTGCTTGCCACTTCTGCATGTGGACAGGAGGAGCTGAGGATCAAACTGCCAGCCCAGTTCCAGCAGCTCCTCCCGCAGTGAGAGCCACTGGCCACACGCCTTAGACAACCTTGGCATGACTACAGCCAGTGACGTCCACGCCTCATTGACTGTGGGGTAAACACTCAAACCAGGGATCCTTTGTGTTGCACTTGTCAAGTCCCAGCTTATTAGCAGGACATTTATTTCAGCACAAGATGGCAGTACACTCTGTTCTAAGCTCAGAGCATCAACCTGTTTCTGACACAGTCTTACAAATCCTTTCATACCTCACAAGGCTTCATATCATCACTTAGATTAGCTTTTCTGTGTGTCAGAGTCTTGTGCTACCATGGAGTGTCATCAGGTTCAAGGTGACTAAACCTTAAAATAGATAGATAGACAAAGATAGCTGCTGGGGACAGTGGCATCCAGACGGGCCAGTCTTCATAGCTGTCCAAAAACAAGGTATGACAAGACCCAGGGCTGGTTAGTCCAGCTTCAGGTGCTAGCTGGGACAGAAGACTTGCACACCAGGGGCAGCACAGTGGACCATTACCTTCATCAAGGTGGGAGAGAAGATTCAGCTTCAACCAAAGGCTCAAACAGAGCTCCTCTCTGCAGTACAGCAATTGTACTGTCAATATCACCAGAGGGGTGGATAGAAGAATGTAGCAAATTCATCAATTCAATAAGCACATTATATAGATATACACACACACGGTAGTGGAAAAAAAGTTTTGGGACACCCTTTGAATTTTACACAATCTCAAATATTATCATGAAATATTAGCAGAAAAATCCTTTTTGGGATTTCACAAGGTGTGGCTGCATCAGACAGCCACAAACAAAACAAATCATTTCTTTATTGTTATCAAGACAAAAAATAAAAGTAAATTCTTCATGGTGTCAACATGTCAGTTCTCAACATAGTCGGTATCAAAGTTAACAAATAGCAAAGAATGTCTTCAAAACTGAGCAAAATATGAAGAAACCATCACATAGTAAAATTCTTATTTAGTGCTCCTGCCATTAGCACACAGTAGCGCTTTAATCCTGGCTGGCATGTTCTCCACGAGCCTTTCACACTGTTGAGGGGTAATCTTCTCCCATTCTTCTTCAATTACTGTTTTTAATTCCACTTCTTCATCAGAGTTTGAACACTACTGATTGGCATTGTCAAATGTTTGGATATGTTTTTCTGTCCTTTTCCTGCTTTCTAAAGTTCAAATACCTTCTCTTGTAGGTCTTTTCATAGTTCTTTTGCTTTCCCCATGGCTCAGAATCCAGCAAAGTCAGTGCAGCACTAGATGAAATGTGCAGGCGTCTGTCAGGAGCCCATAGACCAGAGGTGTCCAAACTGTTCCACAAAGGGCCGTGTGGCTGCAGGTTTTTGTTCCAACCAAGCAGCAACACACCAGACTTGACTCATTTAATCAACTGATCTCACTCTTCAGACAGTTGATTGGTCAAACGGTGTGGTCTTCATTGGTTTGAACAAAACCTGCAGCCACACGGCCCTTTGTGGAACAGTTTGACACACCACTGCCATAGACTCACTGACTCTTTATACACACACACTAATTACAGCCAAACAGGTGACAGGTGTGGACAGTGAGCCTTAAAAGCCATTTAAAGCGGTTTGTGTCAACTTGCGTGCATAGTATCAGGCCAAAACACACACGTGTGTGTGTGTGTGTTTTGATGTGATTTTTTTAAACCAGGCTGAAAAAAACTACACATATATTTTGTTGAGCTTATGTTTTCTTTTTTCTTTCTTTCCTTCTTTGCTTCTTTTTTCCATCTTTCTGAAAACTTTCCGCAAAGTTTCCTTGAAGGCACAATGGTACTCTGTGCTGGGCTGAATTCCACACTGATTGTTACTAATACTGTCATCTAATACTGTCTGTATACAGTATAAAGAGCTTTATTTCCAACATGGTACACCTCAGTCATACTACAGTAACAGCTATCTAATGTATCCACACTTTGTAATTTGAGCCATCTGGATTCTTCCAATTGTGACTTTTGGAGCTGCATTTACCACTTTGCCTCATTCATGGCCTGTAACATGCCTACTTGTAATTTGGATATTTCCTCAATGGCAAGTTGCTGATGTGGATTCAAGAAGATATTTTCTTCTTCCACTTAAAGAACTACAACCAACTGTGTTGAGCAAACCACATGCACACAAAACACACACATACTCACTCCTGGACTTAAAATTGGTGCTATATGTGCAGCCATTCTTCTTTTTATTTCTCTTACTGTTCAAACAGTGCACATGGTCACTTTGGTCATACTGTTTATAGTATTTATTATTATTGTTTCCTCTAATAAGTCATTTTTTTTCTTGGAGTCTTTATATTCTATCTGTATATTCTGTATATTCTGAGTGCCTGTACCCTATTGCATCTGCTCTTGCTTCTGTAACAGTGTAATTTCCCCATTGTGGGACTATTAAAGGTTTATCTTATCTTATCTTATCTACTGTATGAAAATGAAGGGCAGAGATGATGGAGGATATCATTCTAACTCTTATTTTATTGCTATCAATTCAATTCAATTTATTCATTAATTATACAGCGCCAAGAACTCTGAGAGAAAGAGAGAGGAAAAAACTCTCTCTTTCTCACTGAGGGAAAAGAGAGAAAAAAAACTCTTTTTCTCTCAGAGACAAGAGAAAGAGAAGAAAGAGCAGGAGAAAAGAATTGTCTGCGGAGGGAAGAGAAAGAGAAGAAAGAGCAGGAGAAAAGAATTGTCTGCGGAGGGAAGAGAAAGAGAGAACAACAGAGAAGTTGAGACAGAGAGAAGCAGAGAAAGAGAGAGAGTTCTTCTCTCTCGTTCTCTTTTGGTGGAGAAAGAGGGTTAGCGTTACGGAAAACGCTCTCTTTCTCGCTGAGGAGGGCGAAAGAAGGCCATGCTCTCCTTCTCGCTCCCTCCCTCTCCATCGATAGAGACAGAAAGAGAGAGGAAAAGCGTCTCGATCTCTATCTGTCTCAAGGAGAGAGAGGGGAAGCTCTCTGTGTAACTCGCTCTCTGCCTGACAGAGAGAAGAGAGAGATCTCTTGCTCTTCCCTTTCTCTCTGCCAGAGAGAGAGGAGGAACCAAGAGAGAAAACACAGAGAGGCCAAAACTCTCCCTGCTGGAGAAATGATGTATAGAAATGGAAATAATCTACATTTAAATAAGCATCTCTCTCTGTGTTTCTCTCTCTCGCTCCCTGAGAGAGAAAGAGAGAGCAAAAACTCTCTGTTTCTCTCTCAGGGAGAGAGAGAGGAGGACAGAGTCTGGTGGCCCGGGTCACATCTGTATTCAGTTCTCCTGGATATTAACCTCACAGACGCTCAAAATGAACCGTTATCAGTAAGGATCCGCAGCATGAGCGGATCGAAAGCGACTGAATGCCCCCAGCAAAGACGTTGGTAGCCTGAGACACCGGCGACGCACCGCCACCAGAGCTGTCCCTACCTCCTCAGAAACGTTGAGTCAGTGAAGGAAGGCTCCTCATTTATATCATCTGGCTGCCGCCGTAGTGACGTCAGAGCCGTTGCCTGGGGATCAAAGGCAGGTGAGATGGTGACGTCATGAGCCACACCTCCTCTGAGCTGCTGCTCACTGGATGCTTTTTGCTTTTGACTACATTCACAGTTAAACTCTTCAAACTGTTGCGAGTGAAAATCCCAGCAAGTGTAGGGGTGTTCTGATACATCAGTCAGATTGTTGGAAAATTCCAAAGGCAGTGTAAAGAATAAAAATGATAAAGTGCAGCTCTACACTTTAATTTGAACATTTGTCATGTATGACTTCATTTAATACTGTAGGTTCATACATGATCATCCACAGCTGAAGCTCACATTCATGCACCTGTCCTGACAAGATGCTACATGTGATTGATTGTGATCCACCATGTCTCAGCTAAAATGTTTTTCCTTGAGTCTTATTCAAAATGTGACACTGAAAACTCAACCATCTGTGCCAACAGAATGAAGATAAGTTCTGAAAAAAACCATCAACAAACTCAGAGCAAGAGCTTCATAAATACCTCTATTGCACATTAAAAACTGTATTCATTTCAACAATTCTATCAACTTTCAATATCAGTTTTATTTTTCCCAACTAGTTATTGTAAATGAAGACATATTTAATGTGCCTTATTCATTTGTGGTCACAGTTATATTGAATTTCAAATAAACCTACTGTAACCCCCAACAGTAATGGCACTGAGTTCATTTTCTATGAACTACTCGTCAGGTTTTTCCAGATTTACCATAAAGCTCATAATGAATCTAACAGGATGCTTTGGTGAATTAGTGTTTTCAGTGTCATTAAAACTGGTACAAGTACAAAAGACACATGAGGAAAGCAGACATTCCAATATAGACAGCAACATTAAATCAACATTTTTATTATTTATGTAGCTGATTAAAGCTAATACAGAAATGGACTTGTAATTAATTACAAATTGTGGGAAAAACCTCTATCAGTGTGTTCTTGGATGGTTACAATAGAGTGCAAACCAGATAAGGTATGAAAAAGAAACAGCAACAAACTCAGAGCAAGAGCTTCATAAATACCTTTATTGCACATTAAAAAGTGGATTCATTTCAAGAATTGTATTAACCATCAATATCAGCAGAAAGGTATGAAAGAATAGAATAAACTGATGAATGGCCACAAGTGTTAAAAAACACACACACATATAGACAGTAGCATATATAGTAGGATTTTAATTCAGCTTCATTTAACCAGGTAAGTCCTTTGAGAACCAATTCTCATTTGCAGTGACAACCTGGCCACAGACACAATCCAGTAGATAAGACAAATGATCACAGTACAAATTCAATACATATAAATCAAAATGACAGTGTAATATGTGCATATATATACAGTGAGGTTCATGGTAAATGACTAAAAACAAGTACAAGGATCTTGGATTATGGTTTGTAATGTATTCTTAAAAGAAGAGAATGGTATTAAAGAGCTGAGTTTTACAGTCTGTTGTAAGAGATTCCAGTCGTTTGTGGCAGAAAATTGAAAAGAGAAGCAACCAAAGGAGGTGCAGGCTTTTGGAATGACGAGGTTAATGAAGCTGCTGGAGCCAAGACTGAGACTAGAGTTCTGAATATTGAGCAAAGAGCGTAGGTATGAACACTGTAAAATGTAATTGCTAATATAGCTTAAAATAAGAAGTGATCTTAACTGATGTGTGCTTACTTTGCTGACTCTGCTATGTTACACTTAGTTAATAAAACTTTTTAGGAATAAAGTAATTAAAGTCATCAGCCTGAGAAAGTATGAGTGATGAAGAGCCGTCCTCACAACCTGACACCTATGCCCGACACTAGGTGGCAGCACTTGGCTGTGTGACATGCGCATTTCCCCGTGAAGACGTGCTCGGTAATGGCCGCAACCATGTTGAAAGTGGGAAGAAAGCTTCTGGCTCTGTCATGATAAGGTAAGTTGCTGCAAACTGGATTTTATCGGCTTTTTATTTAGCTTTTTCATTTAGTAATTTGATTTATCCTAAAAGTTAGAATGAATGGGTAGTTTTACAAGATCTATGTGAAGGGCTAACGTCGCTAGCGCTAGCTTACACACGTTGATGTAATGAGCACTTGTAAGCTAGCGTTAGCCCTTCAAAGTCAAAGTCAACTTTATTGTTAAACCCGTTAGTACAGGTCATACACAGGTTTTGAAATTGCAGTGCTCCCTAGGCCCACAGTGTTACACTAGATAAATTAGAAAAATAGCTATCCAAAAATAAAAACATATTCAAGATTCAGAATCAGAATCAGAATAACTTTATTAATCCCGTGAGGAAATTCTTGCTGTTACTTTAACTCCCAGCTGAAAAAGAAGAAAAAAAAAAAAAAGAGGAAAATTGCACAGTGTGTGGTGAGAGAAAAAAAATCTAGAATAAATAAGTGAAAATGAAAAAAAAAAAAAATAAATAAATAAATGAAAAACAAAATAAGAGTATAGTTCAATGAAAATCAAGTAAAAATATTGCAATAACTCCAATATCAAACAGAACAATATATACAACTAATATACAAATAGAAAAGATAAGACATCTTAATATTTTAATATTTGCAATATGTGCATGAGGTTTGTGGTTGATAGTTTAAAAATAACGTATACACAGTATACATGAGTCCGTGATTCTTACAGTCCAGAGTTAGATAGTTTATAGTTTGCAACAGGCAGGAATGATTTCCTGTGTCGCTCTGTTGTGCAGCGTGGAACAATAAGCCTGTTGCTGAACGAGCTTCTGTGATGGTTCAGCACATGGTGGAGAGGGTGAAGGAGAGTCCAATATTGTCCTAACTTTGGACAACATTCTCCTCTCCAACACTGTGTTCAGTGAGTCCAGATCCTCTCCTACAACATGGCTGGCCTTCTTGATGATCTTATTGAGTCTGTTAGTGTCCTTCACCCTCAGACTGCTGCCCCAGCAGACAACAGCGTACAGGATGGCACTGGCCACCACAGACTCATAGAACATCCGCAGCATCGTCCGGCAGATGTTAAAGGACCTTAGCCGTCTCAGAAAATAGAGACGGCTCTGGCCCTTTCTGTAAACAGTGTCCACGTTTTGGACCAGTCCAGTTTGTGATCAAGGTACACCCCAAGTACCTGTACTCCTCCACCATGTCCACATTGACCCCTTGAATGTTGACAGGGGTCGCTGTAGCCTTGGTCCTCCTCAAGTTCACCACCAGTTCTTTTGTCTTCATCACATTGAGCTGCAGGTGGTTTCTCTTGCTCCATGTGACAAAGTTGTCCACAACCATCCTGTACTCACTCTCATCACCACCTGAAATACATCCTACTACTGCAGAGTCGTCAGAAAACTTCTGAAGGTGGCAGGTCTCTGTGCAGTAGCTGAAGTCTGTGGTGTAGAGAGTGAAGAGGAATGGAGAGAGGACGGTCCCCTCATGGAGCCCCGGTGTTGCTGACCACTCTGTCTGACGTACAGCACTGCAAGCGCACATACTGTGGTCTGCCAGTCAGGTAGTCCACAATCCAGGACACCAGTGGGGCATCTACCTGCATCGCTGTCAGCTTCTCACCCAGTAGAGTCGGCCTGATGGTGTCAAACGCACTGGAGAAATCAAAAAAACATGACCCTCACAGTGCTTGCCGGCTTGTCCAGGTGGGTGTGGACACTGTTGAGCAGGTAGATGATGGCGTCGTCCCACTCCGAGACGGGCTGGTAGGCGAATTGAAGGGGTCCATAAATGGTTGGACCATGGGCCGGAGCTGCTCCAGGATGAGAGTCTCTCCAGAGTCTTCATGATGTGTGACGTCAGTGCAACAGGCCTGTAATCCCTGAGGTCGCTAGGGCGCGACATCTTCGGTACAGGGACGAGGCATGACGTCTTCCACAGCATTGGGACCCTCTGAAGACTGAGACTCATGTTGAAGACATAATGAAAGACTCCACATAGCTGGGGGGCACAGGTCTTCAGGTTCCCTTGGGCTCACGCCATCTGGGCCTGCAGACTTGCCTGCATGGAGTCTGTTCAGCTGTCTTCTCACCTGGTCAGCAGTGAAGCTCAGTGTGGGGGAGTCAGGTGGGGAGGGTGTGTATGTGCTACCTTGATAAGTGCAGTCAGGGGATTCAGAGGAGGAGGTGGGAGTGAGGTCTTCATGTGGAGATGAGGGAGAGCAAGAAGAGGAGGGGGAGGGTGAGAGAGTGGAGTTGATGGTTGCCATTGTGCTGCAGAAGAGTCTGTTTGAGGGTGAGCTGGGGTCACTTCGTCAAATCTGTTAAAGAACAGGTTGAGCTCATTCGCCCATTCCACACTTCCATCAGCTCCTCTGCTGTTTCTTGGTTTGAAACCAGTGATGGTCGTCATGCCACTCCACACCTCTCTCATGTTGTTATGCTGAAGTTTCCTCTCCAGCTTCTTCCTGTACATCTCCTTGGCCTCTCTGATCTTGGATTTCAGAGTTGCCTGTATTTTCCTCACCTCCTCCCTGTTGCCAGCTCTGAACGCCCTCTTCTTATCATTTAGAATGGTTTTGATGTCCTTTGTTACCCACAGTTTGTTGTTGGGGTAACAGCTGACTGTCCTGGCTGGGACAATGGTGTCCACACAGAAGTTTATGTATCTAGTGATGCACTCAGTGAGCCCGTCAATATCGTTGCCATGGGGCTCACAGAGTGCCTGCCAGTCAGTCACCTCAAAACAGCCCTGAAGTGTCTCCTTAGCATCGTCTGTCCATCTCCTCACTGTCTTTGAAGTTGCATTATGCGAACATAACGACATTTGCAAAGACTCACGGCTTTAAGGCACACATATAAATAAATAACAGAAATCCTTAAAACAGAACACTTGTGAAAATATAAACACAAAGTATAGTAAGTAAAGTAAAGAAAGTAATAAAGTGCAGCTTAGTGCAAGTCCAGTGTATGGAATGCTGTGAGTGTTTGTGTTCTGTGTGGTTGTCAGCATCAGCAGGGGTGGGGGTGGTGTTGGGGGGGCATGTTTGAGGGTCCTGTATGGGGATGGGATTTGAGTGTTGTCACTGCGGTGGGGCTGTTGCTTTTACAGCTCTGGGGAAGAAGCTGTCCCTGAGTCTGTTGGTGATTGTTTTAATGTTCCTGTACCGCGTTCCTGATGGAAGCGGTACAAACAGTGTTGTCCGGGTGGGTGGGATCTGTTGCAATGCGTCTGGCCCTTTTCTGCACTGGAGCAACGTAAACTGAGTCCAGATCTGCTAGCCGACGGCCGACAATCCCCTGTGCTGTGTTCACCACCTGGGTTAAGTCCTTCCTGTCCTGTGCTGTGCAGCTGCCATAGCACACTGTCACACTGAGGCACAGGACGCTTTTGATTGTGGCCCTGTAAAAGTTTGCCAGCAGTTGAGAAGAGAGTCCAGTCCAGTGTGGATGACCAGGAACTTTATGCTGTCCACACGCCCCACCACCTCCCCATGCAGACAGGAGTGTGTTCAGTCTTCCTGGACCTCCTATAGTCCACTATGACCCTAACCCTTCAGGGCCAGCAATGTCCGGGGAACAGTGTTAAAGGTTGAGCTGAAGTCCACAAATAGCATCCTAACATAGGTGTTAGGATGCTATTTAGGACTGTGTGTTATATAAACATAACACTATCAGATAGAGAAAGAGAACTTAGTAGAGAAAGAAAGGGCTTTTATATAATACAGATAAACTTGTATATAATACCAATAATACAAATATCTGTGTCACAGAATTTGTGTGTGATTTTAGCTCCAATATGTCATTTGAGCAGCAGCAGGGCAGCAGTGTGGGGCTGCTTTGCTGCTCACACTCTTGCTCATTTATTCCAAATTCAAGCCACACTTAACCAGCATAGCTACCACAGCATTCTGCAGCCACGTGCCATCCCATCTGCTTTGCGCTTAGTTGGACCATCATTTGTTTTTCAACAGGACAGTGACCCCAAACACACCTCCAGGCTGTGTGAGGGCTATTTCACCAAGAAGGAGAGTGATGGAGTGCTGCATCAGACCACCTGGCCTCCACAGTCACCTCACCTCCACCCAATTCAGATGATTTGGGATCACTTGGAGCGGAGACTGAAGGGAAAACAGCCAACAAGTGCTCAGCACCTCTGGGAACTCCTTCAAGACTGTTGGAAAACCATTCCAGGTGACTACCTCATCAAACTCACTGACACGATGCCAACAGTGTGCAAAGCTGTCATCAAAGCAAAAGGAGGCTACTTCCCACAATCCAAAATACAAAACATATTCTGCTTGCTTTAACACTTTTTTCTTAACTATATATCTGAGGGTCCTGTATGGGGATGGGATTTGAGTGTTGTCACTGCGGTGGGGCATCTGTGTTCCTTCATAGTTTTCACGTCTTCAGTATCAATCTACAATGTACAAAGTCAGAAAAATAAAGGAAAACCACTGAATCAGAAGGTGTGTCCAAACTTCTGACTGCTACTGTACAGAATTTACATCATCAAGTATTCATTTACATTACTTCATGCACTGATCGTCTATTCCTGAGCAGGACCTTTTTATCTTTATATGCTTTGGTTCAGTTGCAACTAGAGTCACCCCATATGAAACTCAAATTCCTTCAAGGAAAAAAAAACACATATTTCACTTACACATGTATTTGTTCACCTTTACACCTTTATTTCTTCTGCTAATATTTCCTATGACCAGATAAACTTCAACATGTACTTAAACACAACATTGTTTTCAACTTTCCCATCTAAGTTTCTAGTTTACTCATCCAGGGTGTCCGCAGGGTTTGAAAAAGTATTCAAAGCTGATAAATCAAAATTGACAAATTTAAGGCCATTAAAGTGTTAACTGTCTTTTAGAGCTACTGTTTTGTCAGACTATGAGGTGTCCTATTCCCATTGAAATTCTATCTGCTAAACTTCCTGTTAGCTCCTTTAAATGTGGGCTTTAGCATTTCTGGGCACATAATCAAAGATCCTCGCCTCAATCCTGAACTCTCAGCTCTGTATGTTTAATGCTGATGTCATATTCAGTGTTTGTACCACATCTCAAACAAAAAAAGCCTTATCCTCAGCCTTTCACTTCCAAACTGGAAGACAGAAAAAACAGTCCCATTTGCTGTGGTGTATCGTCCACCTGCTGCTTACTCAGAGTCTGAATCACTTAATTTTTATCTGATTTAGTGCTTAGTACGGACAAAGCAATTATAGTGGGTGACTTTAATATTCATGTAGATACCCACAATGACAGCCTTAGGACTGCTTTCTATTCAGTATTAGACTCATTTGGCTTTTTGCAAAATGTTAACAAACCAACTCACTGTTTTAATCACACCCTTGATCTTGTACTGACCTATGGCATAGAAGCTGAATATTGAATTGACAGTATTCCCTCAGAACCCTGTTTTATCCCATCATTCTTTAGTAACATTTGAATTTACAATAATGAACTGCACAGCATCTGGGGGAAAAAATAACTACTGTAGATATTTGTCTGATAATGCTGTTACCAAATATAAGGAAGTTATTCCATCTTTATTATCTCCGTTGCATGTGGCAGTTTTACAGAGGGCAATGGCCTAAACTTTACTCCAGCAGATATAGATTATTTAGTTGATAGTACTGCTGCTTCATTACGTTCAACCCTTGACTCTGTTGCCCCTCTGAAAAAGAAGGTCAGTAATCAGAGGAAGCTACCTCCATGGTATGATTCACAAATACGTACTTTAAAGCAGATATCACAAAAGCTGGAAAGGAAGTGGTTATCCACTAATTTAGAGGAATTCCTCCTAGCCTGGAAAGACAGCTTCATAACGTATAAAAAGCCCTTCGTAAGGCAAGAACTGCCTATTATTCATCATTAATAGAGGAAAACAAGAACAACCCTAGGTTTCTTTTCAGCACTGTAGCCAGGCTGACAAAGAGCCATAGCTCTGTTGAACCATGCATCCCTCTAGCTCTCACTAGTGATGATTTTATGAGCTGCTTTAGCAACAAAATAGTAGACATTAGAGATAGAATCCATCTTATCCTGCCTACAACTGTTAATGATGTGGGTGTATCAAGAACAGCATCTTTAGAAATGTCTGCCAGTCCTGATTTGTCGTTAGACTGTATCTCTCCATAGATCTCGCTGAATTGACTTCAGTAGTTTCTAAATCTAAATCATCAACATGTCTTTTGGATCCTATCCCAACCAGACTTCTTAAAGATGTTTTGCACATTAGACCAGATAAATCTCTCTTTGCTAACAGGATATGTTCCACAGGCTTTTATGGTTGCAGTTATCAAACCTTTACTTAAAAAGCCTTCTCTGGACTCTGACATTTTGTCAAACTATAGACCTATATCCAATCTCCCTTCTAAAATTCTTGAAAAGGCTGTTGCAGCTCAGTTATGTGACCATCTACATAGGAACGGTTTGTTTGAAGTTTTTCAGTCAGGCTTTAGAATTCATCATAGCACAGAGACAGCACTGGTGAAAGTTACCAATGACCTTCTCATAGCATCAGATAATGGACTCGTCTCTATACTTGTCCTGCTAGATCTTAGTGCTGCATTTGACACTATTGATCATAGTATCCTATTGGAAAGATTGGAACATGTTATTGGGATTAAAGGAACAGCACCAGATCAGTTAACCATACTTCAGGCATGTCTTAAAGACATACAGGCCTGGATGACCTGTCACTTTCTTCTTCTGAATTCAGACAAAACTGAGGTTATTGTGTTTTGTCCCAAACACCTCAGAAACAGTTTATCTAATCATATAGTTACTCTGGATGGCATTAATTTAGCCTCCAGTACGACTGTGAGGAACCTTGGAGTTATTTTTGATCAGGATTTGTCCTTTAACTCGCATATAAAACAAGTCTCTAGGACCGCCTTCTTTCACCTGCGCAATATCAGTAAGATTAGGAACTTTCTGTCGCAGAGTGATGCTGAAAAACTAGTCTGTGCTTTTGTTACTTCTAGGCTGGACTACTGTAATTCCCTTTTATCAGGATGTCCAGTTAACTCTCTAAAACGCCTCCAGCTGATCCAAAATGCTGCAGCAAGAGTACTGACTGGAATTAGCAAGAGAGCTCATATTACTCCTGCACTAACTTCTCTTCATTGGCTTCCTGTAAAATCCAGAATTGATTTTAAAATCCTTCTCCTTACATATAAGGCCCTCAATGGCCAGGCTCCTTCATATCTTAAAGAGCTGATAGTACCATATCATCCCAACAGATCATTTTAAAATTAAGCTTAAAACCTTTTTGTTTGACAAAGCTTATATTTAGTTGTAGTTACAGTCTTAGTTATTATGACTAAACTTATAGTTAGTCACAATTATCTCTATAGACACTGTTACAGTTAAGGATATAGCCCTTAGTAGGGCTGGCTCAGGCAACTGAACCATCCCTTAGTTATGCTGCTATAGGCCTAGGCTGCTGGGGGACATCCCATGATCTTCTGCGCACTTCCTCTTTTCTCTCTTTCTCTCCTCAGACCCACTCTCACATGTATTAGCCTTTATTTCATGTCATTAACTCTGTGTCCTCTCTCTTCCGTAGTCCTGTGCTTGTTTCTCTCTGGTCTCTCTTTCTCTGTACCTTTCAGCTCTGGCTCTCTGGCTCCGGAGCTGCATGTTCTCTGCTGCTGTTTATTGTCTACAATGATCCATTTCTAACAAGTTTAATGTTCCATTCTGCTACAGATAAATATTGGATTAATATTCTATGCACACTGTAAATGTAAATATGTAAATAATTACCAATCATGACAGCTTGTTGCTTCTGTGCTCTGTTTCCTATCATAACTGTAATCTGCTGAGCACACATTATCCACTAACTGTTGACTAACTGTAATCTAAATGCTGGCCCTCTAACATTGTCCATTGCCAACCCTGTTTGTATTATGCTGCATGTCCTTCTCCTCCTCTCCTCCATTCCTAGCTGTCCTAAATTCCTCCTTTTCCTTCTTTCACCAGCTTGTGTGTTTCTTGTTGGTAGATTCCTGGGCGGCTCCGACCCACTCCTGCCTCCGGCTCTGGCTGATTGCGCACACCTGTGCGCAATCTGGGCGCAATCAGTCTTCCCTAAAAGTATAAGAGGCTCGGCGTTCCTGTCCTTCCTCGCCAGTTCGTTCCGTCATCTGTCGCGGTGACTAGACTCTGAACTTGCCTCCTTGAGAAACGTTTTTTTTGTGAATATACTAACCTTTTTGTTCCTTGTACTCCGGATCCCCACTAACCAGTGTGCTCTCTCCTCTCACAGTTTCCTCCGGTTTCTTCCCCACATCATCATTCATCGCTGCTCCAGCTCTCCCCGCCACCCAGGAATCTCTTCTCCGTCCCTTTTCGTCTCATCGACTGATCTTTTGTTTGCTAAAGCGCTAAAAATAAATGGTTAAATCCTTTACCTTCCTGCCTGTCTGCTTTTGGGTCCACGGCTCGATTAATAGACTACCATAACAGGTGAGTATTAAACAGAGCTCCAGTCACAAAGCAGATAGCAGAATGGTAAATAACATTCAGCTTGTGGAGGAGGGTTTTGGAGGCTGACCTGTAAACTATATCACCATAATCAAAAATTGGGAGGACTGTCACTTTAACCAAGAGTTGTTTTGCAGAGTGTGTGGCGAGGACTTGTTACCATAAAGAATAGAATAGAATAAAGTTTTATTTGCCATTTGCACAGATACATTGCAGTACATCTGCATTGGAATTCTTGTGCATCCCTCCCTGAATCAAGCTTGCTAAAAGGTTTAAATAATACAATAAAATAAGAAATAAAATAAAATAACCAAGAAATAAATAATACAAAAGAGGAGCAAGATAGTAGAATTAAAATACTGAGAAGTTCTTAAGAAAATGAGGTGCCTAATATAGGCACACTGTCACTTCCAGTATGTGATGTTTCACATGGTGATATTGCAAATATGTTAGAAATATTTCACATGATGAATGTAAGGACATATAGCACATAGTGGTAACAGATTATTTTTGACAGGGTTCTTTGCACATTGACAGGGTTATGATATGTAGTAGCTTCGTCCCTCCTTAATGTCCTGTGCCACTGTTCTGACAGTGGCTGGGAAAAAGCTGCTGTGGAGGCGGGCTCTGTGGACACTGATGCTCACCGGCCTGCGATGCCTCAGGTTGTAGCCTGAGTCCACCCACTGAAACAGAGCACGAGCTGGATGGTGTTTGTCTTTCAGGATGCTCTGTGCTTTGCGTCTGCAGCGCTCAGTGTAGATGGAGTCCATGGGGGGAAGGCTGCATCCAGTGACCCTCTCTGCAGCTTTTATGACTCGTTGAAGCGACTTCCTTTCAGCCAGCGTGCTGTTGCCGTACCATACTGTAATGGCACTGGTGAGGATGCTTTCAACGAGTCCTCTGTAGGCTTGGATGAGCGGCTGTCGCCTGAGTCCCGCCTTCCTCAGCACTCTGATGAAGTGCAGTCTCTGCTGGGCTTTTCTCACTGCCAATGTGGTGTTTTTGGCCCAGCTGAGATTCTCAGAGATGAGGAGGCCGAGGAACTTGTGGCTGTCAGTCCGCTCCACCATAGTCCCTTTGATGGTGAGTGGCTGCAGAGGGGGACCCGTCTCCTAAAGTCCAGAATGAGTTCTTTTGTTTTTCCAGGTTGAGCACAAGATCATTCTCCTCACCATAGACAGTGATCTTGTGCACCAGGTCCCTGTATGCTGACTCATCTCCCCCTCTGATGAGGCCGAGGACAGTCGTATTGTCAGCATATTTTATAACGGCAGTGTTGTTCTGTGTGGCTGTGCAGTCGTGTGTGTACAGTGTGAAGAGCTTAGGACTGAGGCAGCAGCCCTGCAGGGTTCCTGTGCTCACTGTAAGCTCAGCAGAGACCTTCCTCCCCATCCTCACAACCTGTGGTCTGTCTGTGAGAAAGTCCAGAATCCAGTTGCGGGTGGGTGTTGGTATTCCGAGGTCAGCCAGCTTTTCAGTGAGCTTTTGAGGGTGATGTCTTTGTTATACAGATCAAATCTGGCATAAAAACTGTTGAGGTTGTCTGGTTTGGGGGTGTTCTGCGTCCTGGTAAAGAAGCTGGTAAAGAAAACCAATTCTAGATTTGACATTTGTAAGCACAACATTTATGTGGGTTTCAAATGAATCATGAGTGAGTCCAGCAGATTTGTGAGTGTCCGGGGTGCGCAGCTCTGCTAGGACCTCAGACTCCACAAGAGGCTGGAAGGAGAAGAGGGGATGTCCTGGAGAAGGTGGATGAGTGACAGATGACGGGGTGGATGGAGGAACATTGGGAGGAGGTGTAATATCCTCAAAAGCACAACCACCTTTGACAAAGTGTCTGTTGAAATAATCCACCACTTTTTTTTCTGTGATCACAATACCATCAGATTTAATAACAGTGGGCAAATGGGAAGACAGATTTTTCTTTTCTATTGATTTGACAGTGTTCCAGAAATTTTGGGGGTCAGAGCGATTGGCAACGAAACTGTATGTCTGCCAGTCTGATGTTTCATTAGAAGAATTTGCTTTACGCCATAGGTGCTGTTTATGGCCAATAAGCTCAGACAGATCAGAACTGAACGAGGGACTGAGACGCTTTTTATTCTCATTCTTTTGAGAGGAGCATGTTTGTTCAAGATGGCACCCAACAAAGTTTTAAAGTATGTCCAGGCGTCTTCCACGTCAGGGATAAGACCAATTCTGTGCCATTCAACTTGTGTCAGGTCATATAAAAAAAGTCTCTTCATGAAAGTTTTTCTGTTGGATTTCTTAAACCAAGACTCAGAGATGACTAAAATGTCAGGATTTGCAGTCAGTGCGGCAACTTTTGGGAGGAGGCTGCGTATGTGTGCAACCCATGCTAATGCGCTAACCTGTCAATGGGATTCTCCATGTCACTGATGTGCAGGCTGTAGAAAAAGGCTAAATGTGAATGGAGCTGCAGAGTAAGGAGCTCATTCTGAGTGGCCCTCGTGCTACAAGTGACCATTTCACATTGCATTGAATATTATTTAACTCACTGTTTATTGCACATTTTGAAAAGTGCAGCTTTGTATTGATACGTACAGTTGAATTTTCTAATTCCTTCTAAATACAGGTTTAGGAGTAAGATGTTTGATGACATGCTAACAGATGTTTGTGTGTCTCTGAAGGTACCCTGACTGTAAACGAAGTCTACCAAGGTCAGCTGGACTCTTGTTCTTCTGTTTCCAATAATGTGTTTTTAGCTGTGAGCATGAGCTGGGGAGGAATCACTCCTGTCAGAATAAGAATAAGAAATACTTTATTAGTCCCTCAGTGGGGAAATTGCATTTAGCAACAGCAAGATTACAGTCCAGTAAGTGAAAGTAAAATATAAGTAAGACCAATATGGCCAAAACAAGATACTAAGAGAAAATATAAGACCAATATGGCCAATACAAGATACTAAACTAAGAGAACAGCTGCTGTAAAAAATAAAATATGCACACACACATAGATAAATAAATAGAATAAATATGGGCTGGAGGTTGTTGAGTGACTTCCGTACACAATAATATTGCACACTAATAACTGAGTTATTGCACATAGATATTGCACTTATAGTTGCATGGAATTGGAATCAGTGTGTGTGTGTGTTAGCAATGGTCATTATAGAGTCTGACAGCAGCAGGAAGGAAAGATCTTCTAAATCTCTCCTTCACACACCGAGGGTGGAGCAGTCTGTCACTGAAGCTGCTCTGCAGAGCTGACATGACGTCCTGCAGGGGGTGGGACTCATGGTCCAGCATAGATGACAGTTTTGCTAGGACCCTTCTGTCTCCTACCTCTCGTCCAGAGGACAGCCCAGGACAGAGCTGGACTACCTGATGACTTTGTCCAGCTTCTTCCTCTCCTTCTCAGTTATGCTGCTGCTCCAGCAGACTACACCGTACAGGATGGATGAAGCCACCACAGAGTCATAGATGGTCTTTAGGAGTGTCCCCTGCACACCAAAAGACCGCAGTCTCCTCAGGAGGTAGAGCCTGCTCTGCCCCTTCCTGTACAGTGCGTCTGTGTTGTTAGTCCAGTCCAGTTTGTGGTTTAGGTGAACACCCAGGTACTTGTAAGAGTCCACCCTCTCAATGTCCATTCCCTGGATGTTCACCGGTGAGGGGGCAGACCGGTGTCTGCAGAAATCCACCACCATCTCCTTGGTCTTCCCTGCGTTGATGAGGAGGTGGTTTGGCCGACACCAGTCCACAAAGTCCTGCGTCACTCCTCTGTACTCTGCATCATCGTCATCACTGATCAGGCCGATGATAACAGAGTCGTCAGAGAACTTGAGCAGGACACAGCCGTCCGTGTTGTGTCTGAAGTCTGCAGTGTAGAGGGTGAAGAGGAAGGGCGCAAGCACCGTGCCCTGGGGAACACCCACACTGCAGGTCAGGGGGTCAGACACACAGTCCCGAGCTCTCACAAACTGGGGCCTGTTTGTGAGGTAGTCCAGGACCCACTCTGCCAGTTGTGAGTCCACTCCAGACTGCACCAGCTTGTCCCTCAGAAGCACAGGCTGAATGGTGTTGAATGTGCTGGAGAAATCAAAGAATAGAATCCTCACAGCGCTGCCAGGCTTCTCCAGATGAGTCAGAGCACAGTGCGGCAGAAAGATCACAGCGTCCTCGGCTCCGATCCCGGGTCGGTAGGCGAACTGCAGTGGATCCATCTCTGAGCTCACCTCAGCCCGGAGGTGGCCCAGGACCAGTCTCTCCAGTGTCTTCATCAGATGTGATGTGAGAGCCACTGGCCTGAAGCTGCTAGGATCCCTAGCATGCGGTGTTTTAGGCACTGGTACCACACAGGAGGTCTTCCATAGCTGTGGTACCATCCTCAGCTTTAGGCTCAGGTTGAAGACTCGTCCCATAATCCCACACAGTTCTTCTGCACAGGATTTCAGGAGCCTGGAGCTGATGCCGCCTGGTCCAGCTGCCTTCCATGCTTTGATCCTCCTCAGCTCTCTCCTCACCTGGGCAGGTGTGAAGGACAGGGGTGGGCTGGGGGGTTACTGAGTCCATGGGGTGGTGGGGAAATAGTGAGGTGTGAGCAAGAGGTGGGGGGCTGTAGGAGTGGGGCATTGTTCAGTTGAGCTGGAGGTGTGAAGGGCTGCGGGTGTGGGGCACTGTCCAATTGACAAGGTGTGGGGCAGCTGCGTGGGGGGAGTAGTGGGTGGCTGGTCAAACCGGTTGAAGTGCTGGTTCAAGCCGTTCACCCACTGCAGGCCCCCTCAGCCTGGGAGTGGGGTGTTTTGAAGCCTGAGATGGTCTTTAGGCTCCTCCACACCCCACTGATATTTTGCTGCTTCAGCTGCTCCTCCATCTTCCTCTTGTACCTGGCCTTGCCCTCCCTGATCTTCCTTCTCAGCTCTTTCTGTGTAGCCTTGAGCTAGTAGGCTGCTCCAAAACATTTCAAATGAGGCCACACAAGAAAAATGCTGCTGTTTAAGCTGCCACTTGACACAACTTTACTCTGTCATTTCACTGCTTCTGTCTGTCACTCAATGTGTTATCCAGTCGGAGCAGACCATATGGCAGCCGAGCTCTGTGGGATCCCAAGGATCGCCTCCCCATCCCATTCCGTGTCTCGGAGCCTCTCACACCCCAAGTCCTCCTCACAACAAACACAGGGTGGGCCCCCATCCCCACAGGCCACACGGGAAGCTCTGCTCCCTCACCATCTCCCTCGCTTCCACCACTGCACAGGTAGACCACAGGCTAGAGAGCAGGCACAGCATCTACTGAAGTGGGACAGTGTACAACTCTGTTAAATATTCATCTACAAACTTACAAATAATACAAATATGTAGTGAGCTCATTTGCTAAAGTGCTACTGGACTGTTCAGTGGTGCTGCAGGTTCTTAATACACAATTATCTTTTCAGCAATAAATGAGTCAGATCAGGGAAATGAAAGCTCTTTTAAAGTCATCTGCTAACGGGGAAGAGAGTTTGTCTGTGCTCATCTAAAACCACACTTTACCTGTTGTTTACCTGAGATTTCTGACATCACTTCTAGTTTTGGAGCCTTACACAAGAGTGATGTGGAGCTTTCTTTGCTTTCCGTCCTCCCTTTGCTTCGTGCTGTGTCTACAGGGGGTTCCTCTGGCATCGGTGGGAAGCGTCCACACCATGACTCCACTGACACCAGCCGACATCCACCCTCCTCTAAGGTGGCTCACAGCTCCAAACGTGGACAGTCCAACATCACAAGTGTCAAGAGCGGGATGAAGACTGGAACTAAGATGGCTGAGACAGCAAGTAACAAGGCGGCTGACACAGTGGATGTTTTTCTCTTTAGTTGTGTAAAGCTTGTCACAGAATTCCACTGTTTTGGACCAAGCTCAGCCACAGCTAACTATGTCTACACACTTCTTTCAGCCTAAAACTAACCAAAGACTAATGCTGTTGCTTTGTAGTGTGCCAGGCCTCCTCCAGCCAAGAAGAAGAAGAAAACAGCCACTCCAGCCTCTCTGGGCTCGTCTGTTTCAGATGGTCTGCTTTATCTGACAGGCATTCCAAACCACGCCTCGGAGCAGGAAGTTACTGACTTGGTCGGGTCCTTTGGCAAGATCAACAGCGTGATCCTCATGCCGTGCTCAGAAGAAGAGAGTGAGAAGAGCCAAGGACAGAAGGTACGTCTAAGAGTATCTACACGCTCATGTGTTTTACAAGAAATTTCACTTTGAGATTTGATGTTCCAGAGCAGTTTCAAACAGATGATAGGGAAAAAAAACAGAAGAAAAACGAAGTGTAGTCAGTGTTGCAGTTTGCTCATGTTGTGAATATTACAGGCAAAAAGAAAGAACATGTTTCAGTAATCAGTCCATTTCTTGAAAACAGAGGATGCTTATTTTCTGTTTTGTTGTATTAGGAGAGATCGATAGATAGAAAGCACTTTATTCATCCCACAGCAGGGAAATTCACTTGTTAGGCAGCTCACAAGCAAAAACAGGAGAAAAGAAAAAGGATAAAGTGCAGTTGTGTGTATGTGATTCAAGTCTAAAGAACAATGTGCAAAAAATAGTGTTTACAACAAAACAACACAAAATACAAAAACAGTAAAAAACAAGTAAAACCTGGCAATATACAAATTTACGTAGTGATGGAGGGATGAAGAGTAGGATCCTGTGGAGGAGAGAAAAAATGTATATATATACATATACACTACTCACAATAAGTTAGGGATATTGTGAGAGACTCAGTGGATGTCATACACACGGTGTTTGTTTCACTTCAGAGATTTTTGGGATAGGGAGGCAATTGTATTGGGGTGATAGACACACCTCATTTTGTGTTTTCCACGTAATGGTCTCACAACTCTTACTTTGTCGTGTTCTGTGGTCAATCTCTGAATTCCTGTACACGATATTGCTTCAGTTAAACATCTGTGGTGCACGTGTCCCTCGGGATTTAACACAACACTCTAATCACTCTCACTCTAGCTTAGCTGTTAGCAATGGCTTCTCTTTCTCCTGCTGTCTCTCCTCTCTCTTGCACGGTGTGTGAAATGTTCAGTTACTCCTCTGCCTCCTTTAGCGATAATGGTATGTGTAATAAATGTAGCATTTTTGTAACATTGGAGGCGAGACTTAGGGAAGTAGAGGCTCGGCTCCGCACCATAGATAATCGCCCAAGAAGCGGCGCTTAGCTAGTCAGTCCCCTGTAGCTGATGCGGACCAGCCTAAATTAGCTTCAGCTAGCCGTCCCCACGTTAGCTCCTGTCAGCCGTTCCCCGGCAGCTCCCGAGCAGCCGGGAAACCAGGGCGGCTGGGTGGCAGTCCGAAGGAAACATAGCATGAAACAAAGGCCCGTGGTTAACCATCAACCGCTTCATGTTTCAAACAGATTTTCCCCAATCAGCGACACACCCGCTGAGGAAAAACTCTGGTTATTGGCAGTTCCATTTTGCGAAATGTGAAGTTAGAGACTCCAGCGACCATAGTTAAATGCATTCCTGGGGCCAGAGCGGGCGACGTTGAATCGTATTTAAAACTGCTGGCTAAGGATAAACGTAGATTTGGTAAGATCGTTATTCACGTCGGCGGTAATGACACCCGATTACGCCAATCGGAGGTCACTAAAATTAATGTGGAGTCGGTGTGTAACTTTGCCAAAACAATGTCGGACTCCGTAGTGTTCTCTGGACCCTTGCCCGATTTGACCAGTGATGACATGTTTAGTCAGTATGTCTTCATTCCGTCGCTGGCTGTCTAGGTGGTGTCCAGCAAACGACGTGGCCTTCATTGATAACTGGAAAACTTTTGGGAAAAACCTGGTCTGATTAGGAGAGACGGCATCCATCCCACTTTGGATGGTGCAGCTCTCATATCTAGAAATATGACAGATTTCATTAGAAAACCTAAGTCATGACAACCCAGAGTTGAGACCAGGAGGCAGAGTTGCAGTCCTACACGCTTCTCTGCAGTTTCTCTAGAGCTGTCACCCACCCATGATTCTCATGATTCTTATTATTCCTACCATTCTAACAATTCCTTTATCCTATAGAGACTGTGTCTGCTCCCGTCAACAAAAAGTGCATAAATTAAAAAATGCAAGAGGTGTTATTCATAAAAACCTCAAAAAAATTTGTACTACAAAAGCATCTGAACCTAAAAACATCACAATCAGATGTGGGCTATTAAACATTAGATCTCTCTTGTCTAAGTCTCTGTTAGTGAATGATTTGATAATGGATCAGCAGATTGATTTATTCTGTCTTACTGAGACCTGGCTACAGGAGGAAGAGTATGTCAGTCTAAATGAGTCAACCCCTGCTAGTCATATTAATTATCACATTCCTCGAGGCACAGGTCGAGGAGGAGGAGTGGCAGCAATCTACCACTCAAGTTTATTAATTAATCCTAGACCTAAGCCAAATATAGTACATTTGAAAGCCTTATCCTCAGCCTCTCACATCCAAATTGGAAGACAGAAAACCAGTACTATTTGCTGTGGTGTATCGTCCACCTGCTGCTTACTCTGAGTTTTTGTCTGAATTCACTGAATTTTTATCTGATTTAGTGCTTAGTACGGATAGAGTAATTATAGTGGGCGACTTTAATATTCATGTCGATACCCACAATGATAGCCTTAAGACTGCTTTCTATTCAGTATTAGACTCAATTGGCTTTTTGCAAAATGTTAACAAACCAACTCACTGTTTCAATCACACCCTTGATCTTGTACTAACCTATGGCATAGAAGCTGAATATTTGACAGTATTCCCTCAGAACCCTGTTTTATCTGATCATTCTTTAGTAACATTTGAATTTACAATAATGAACTGCACAGCATCTGAGAAAAAAATTAACTACTGTAGATTTCTGTCTGATAATACTGTTATTAAATATAAGGAAGCTATTCCATCTTTATTATCTCCACTGCCATGTGCCAGTTTTACAGAGGGCAATGGCCTAAACGTTACTCCAGCAGATATAGACTATCTAGTTGATAATACTGCTGCTTCATTATGCTCAACCCTCGACTCTGTTGCCCCTTTGAAAAAGAAGGTCAGTAATCAGAGGAAGCTAGCTCCATGGTACAATTCACAAATACGTACTTTTTAAAGCAGATATCACGAAAGCTGGAAAGGAAATGGTTATCCACTAACTTAGAGGAATTCCGCCTAGCCTGGAAAGATAGCTTTATAATGTATAAAAAGCCCTCCGTAAGGCAAGAACTGCCTATTACTCATCATTAATAGAGGAAAACAAGAACAACCCCAGGTTTCTTTTCAGCACTGTAGCCAGGCTGACAAAGAGCCATAGCTCTGTTGTACCATCCATCCTCTAGCTCTCACTAGTAATGACTTTATGAGCTTCTTTAGCAACAAAATAGTAGACATTAGAGACAGAATCCATCTCATCCTGCCTACAACTGTTAATGATGTAGGTATGTCCAGAACAGCATCTTTAGAAACATCTTCCAGTCCTGATTTGCCGTTAGACTGTTTCTCTCCCATAGATCTAGCTGAATTGACTTCAATAGTTTCTAAATCTAAATCATCAACATGTCTTTTGGATCCTATCCCGACCAGGCTTCTTAAAGAGGTGATGCCTTTGATTGGCACTCACATATTAGATCAAATAAATCTCTCGTTGGTTACAGGATATGTTCCACAGGCTTTTAAGGTTGCAGTTATCAAACCTATACTTAAAAAGCCTTCTCTGGACTCTGACATTCTGGCAAACTACAGACCTATATCCAATCTCCCCTTTACTTCTAAAATTCTTGAAAAGGCTGTTGCATCTCAGTTGTGTGATCATCTACATAGGAACGGTTTGTTTGAAGTTTTCAGTCAGGATTTAGAGTTCATCATAGCACAGAGACAGCACTGGTGAAAGTTACCAACGACCTTCTTATAGCATCAGATAATGGACTCGTCTCTATACTTGTCCTGCTAGATCTTAGTGCTGCATTTGACACCATTGATCATGGTATCCTATTGGAAAGATTGGAACATGTTATTGGGATTAAAGGAACAGCACTAGGCTGGTTTAAATCATATCTATCAGATAGATACCAGTTTGTTCATGTTAATGATGATCCCTCCATATATACCAGAGTAAGTCATGGAGTTCCACAGGGTTCTGTGCTTGGACCGATACTGTTCACCTTATACATGCTTCCCTAGGCAATATTATCAGGAAGCATGGAATAAATTTCCATTGTTATGCGGATGATACCCAGCTATATTTATCTATGAAACCAGACGAAACAGATCAGTTAGCCATACTTCAGGCATGTCTTAAAGACATAAAGGCCTGGATGACCTGTAACTTTCTTCTTCTGAATCCAGACAAAACTGAGGTTATTTTGTTTGGTCCCAAACACCTCAGAAACAGTTTATCTAATCATATAGTTACTCTGGATGGCATTAATTTAGCCTCCAGTACGACTGTGAGGAACCTCGGAGTTATTTTTGATCAGGATCTATCCTTTAACTCACATATAAAACAAGTCTCCAGGACCGCCTTCTTTCACCTGCGCAATATCAGTAAGATTAGGAACATTCTGTCGCAGAGTGATGCTGAAAAAACTAGTCCATGCTTTTTGTTACTTCTAGGCTGGACTACTGTAATTCCTATTATCAGGATGTCCAGTTAACTCTCTAAAGAGCATCCAGCTGATCCAAAATGCTGCAGCAAGAGTACTGACTGGAATTAGCAAGAGATCATATTACTCCTGTACTAACTTCTCTTCATTGGCTTCCTGTAAAATCCAGAATTGATTTTAAAATCCTTCTCCTTACATATAAGGCCCTCAATGGCCAGGCTCCTTCATATCTCAAAGAGCTGATAGTACCATATCATCCTAACAGACTGCTTCGTTCCCAGAATGCAGGTTTGCTTATGGTTCCCAAAATCTCTAAAAGTAGAATGGGAGGCCGAGCCTTTAGCTATCAGGCCCCTCTCCTATGGAACCAACTGCCAGTTTGGGTTCGGGAAGCAGACACCCTCTCTAATTTTAAAACGAAGCTTAAAACCTTCTTGTTTGATAAAGCTTATAATTAGTTGTAGTTACAGTCCTAGTTATTTATTAAACTTATAGTTAGTCACAATTATCTCTATAGACAATGTTACAGTTAAGGATATAGCCCTTAGTAGGGCTGGCTCAGGCAACTGAATTCATCCCCTAGTTATGCTGCTATAGGCCGAGGCTGCTGGGGACATCCCTTGATGTACTGCGCACTTCTTCTTCTTTCTCTTTCTCCTCAGATCCACTCTCAAATTTATTAGCCTTTATTACATGTCATTAACTCTGTGTCCTCTCTGTCCCGTAGTCCTGTGTTTGTTTCTCTCTGGTCTCTCTTTCTCTGTACCTTTCTGCAGGTACCTCTGGCTCCGGAGCTGCATGTCCTATGGTCCTGGCTCCACCCACCTGCTGCTGTTTATTGTTTACAATGATCTATTTCTAACATGTTTTAATGTTCCATTCTGCTACAGATAAATATTTGATTAATATTCTTTGCAAACTGTAATGTAAATAATTACCAGTCATGACAGCTTTTTGCCTCCGTGCTCTGTTTCATAATTCTAATCTGCTGAGCACACATTATCAAATAACTGTTCACTAACTGTAATGCAAATACTGACCCACATTGTCTGTATTATGCTGTCTTTCTCCCCCTCTCCTTCATTCCTAGCTGTCCTGTCTTCCTCCTTTTCCTCCTTTCACCCAGCCCGGCCATCGGGCAGGAGGGTCCCCATCTGAGCCAGGTTCTGCTCAAGGTTTCTTCCTGTTAAAAGGGAGTTTTCCTTGCCACTGTCGCCTTAAGTGCTTGCTCTGGGGTCAGGCTCTGGGTCTCTGTAAAGCGCTTTGAGACAATTTTGATTGTGGAAGGCGCTATATAAATAAAATTGAATTGAATTGAATTGAATTGAATTGAACTGTGTACAGTGTGCCTTACATATTGGGACCAATACCAAGTAATACTAGTAAGTAATACAACCCTTTTCAATGTGGCATCAATTTCAACATTCTGTGGGTATAAAAGGCTGGTGTTGTCAATAAGTCATTCCAAGTTCATCATTCAAACAGCCATGAACACAGGACATCTCTTGACGGACGAGCAGCACCACCTGGCCATAGCGTGCAGGCAGTCAGATGTTGCTCGTGAACTTGGTGTGTCATCAGCAGACTTGCATCAAGACACAGGTTCGCTTTGGTGGAGGAGGTGCAACAGTCTGGGCAGGCATCACCAGTCAGTGCAAAACAGATTTGGTTATTGTAGATGGATCAGTCACTGCACGTTCTTACCTCAGAGACATCATAGAACCCATCATCATCCCCCCAATTCCACCAGCACACCCCCAACTTTCTGTTCATGGATGATAATGCTCCACCACATCGCGCCAGAATTGTCACAGCTCCACTTCAGGAAGTCAGAGTGCCTCATATGGTATGGCCAGCAATGTCCCCTGACCTGAACCCCATAGAGCACGTCTGGGACCAGCTGAAGCAGAGACTGGATGATCGTGACTCCCCCCCACGTCACCTGGCAGAACTGCGTGTAGCACTTGTGGAAGAGTAGAAATGCATTGCCTCAGAACAACATCATGAGGCCAGTGAGGAGCATGAGGCGTCGCTGTCAAGCTGTCATTGCAGCAAATGGTGGAAACACCCGCTACTGACATTGTCAATTTTGTTATTTGGGGCTTTCCTTGTTATTGTTGAAATTTTTGGCCTAATAAATATTAAACTAATGAAAAGGGTGTTTCTTCTCATTCATTATTAGTGATATCAAAGGAACTTTACTTATTTCATTAAAATTCAGACCAAATAGGAAAAGCACTCTAAATAACAATATCCCTAACTTATTGTGAGTAGTGTATGTTGTTCACTCAACCTGCCCATTTCAAACCTGCACTCAGATATGATTATTTCTGACTTCACAGCAAACCTGCTTCAGGACAGGAGAAGGGTCCTACCGGGAAGACTCAGGTAGGACAACAAAAACCGCCACTGCTAGTCTGCAGGCAGTCAGTGCTAATATATCCACATCTATCACTGTCAACAAATACTCAGTATATCTAGTTAAAATCACTGTCTGTTAACTGTACATGATCACATGGAATAAACTGTAGCTTAGTCACATGTAGTCTGGTTTGTGATGTCTTGCTTTTGCTGGCTTGTAGTTGTGATGTGTGTGAAAACATACTGAGTGTAGCATCTTCCTCTCCTACTCCCCACTGCAGGAGCTGAGGCTGAACACAAGACGTCTGATGAGGTACAGTTTCCTTCACTTCCATCACATTTTTTCTTGTGTTTCAGCCTGATACTAAAATCCTTTCAGGTCATTTTCCCCTCATCAGTCTGAAAACAGAATTTTATGTTTGAAATGTATTAAAAGGAAAACCTGAGTTCAGCTAAATGTCTGTTAAATTCACTTGTTCTGTAATGTCTCCTACAGAAAGGCATGGCGTTGATCACAGGACTTCCTGAGAGCAGCTGCTCAGAGAGTGACATCATCAAGCTGATCCAGCCCTTTGACATGCCCTCGGACCTCATCCTGGCAAAACAAATGGGAAAGCTTGGTGTGATCACACCAGGAGGAGAGGAGAAAACACCTGGACACCAGTAATACAAGTAGCCATGCAAGCTGCTTCTGTCATAGCTTAAACTACTATCACAGGCTCAGTGGGACTGCTTTGTGGACAGTCTACACACTCAATCTGTCCATAGATACTAGTTTCTGGATTGTTGACCTGTTACAAAGTTCATCTTCCTACAGCACTGTGTTAAAAAACATCCTTATTGTATGTTAGGTGCTTGTGTCAGTGGCAGACACTGAGGTTGCTCAAGAGATAGTGAAAGTCCACTCCTTCATCCCCACCAAGATTAAAGACTGTGAGCTGAAGATAATCCATGTCAAACAGCGTATTGGCCTCAGCACACCGTAAGGCCTCTCATCATTCACCCACATCCTTTACAGGACACTCATCATCTTTGTCTCCTCCTCTGCTCTAATCTTCTATATTAAATATCTTCCTTTTGTGTGCTTAAGTCTGTTCATCATGTGCTTAGTCATCTTGCACTTCTGCTGTATTCCTCCAGATGCTAATGCCAAGCTTGCTATGAAGGAACTTCATGCAGCCATTAGCAAACAACAGACTGCTCACCCGGAGGCTGCATTTATTGTATGGGTGATTTCAACCACTCAAACTTAAAGACTGTGCTCCCAAAATTTCTCCAGCATGTTTCCTGCCCCACCAGAGGAGACAAAACTTTAGATCATGTTTATACAAACATTGCTGGAGCTTACACCGTGACTCCCTCCCCACCTGAGACAGTCTGATCACCTTTCTTTGTTCCTCATCCCCAAATATTCACCCCTCATCAACCGTGTGAAGCCAGCAGTGAAGACCATCAAAGTGTGGCCAGCGGGACAGACTCTGTACTTCAGGACAGGTTTCTACACACAGACTGGAGTATGTTTACTTCTTCTCAGGCTCCCACACGGACATTGATACATATACCTCCTCTGTACTGGATTATATCAACACCACCACTGACAGCGCCACAACACAGAAACAGATCACCACGCACTCCTAATCAGAAGCCATGGATGAACAAGGAGGTGCGGTTCCTGCTGAAGGCCCGGACACCGCCTTCAGATCAGGTGATGCACAAGCCTACAGTGAGTCCAGGGCTAACCTGAAGAGGGCCATCAAAAAGGCCAAGCACTGCTACAAGCTAAAGGTAGAGGAGCATTTTTCCAACTCTGACCATGACGCATGTGACAAGGCATCCAGGCCATCAGTGACTACAAGCCCAGTAGTGTCAGTCCGGCAGCTACAGATGTCTCCTTCCTCAATGAGCTAAATTACTTTATGCTCACTTTGACAGAGACAACAAGGAGACGGCCACCAAGACAACACCCTCAGCAAACCATCAGTAAATTTTGTCCATAGAATACCCATCTATATATCTGTTGATTGTAAATATATATCTCAACTGTAGACACTTTGTATCCTGCACTTGCTGCTTTGCACTGCTGGTTAGATGCTAAACTGCATTTGGTCAAAGTCAAAGTCAAGCTTTATTGTCAAAACCATATGTACAGGTCATACATAGGTTTTGAAATTGCAGTGCTTGGCCCACAGTGTTACAGTAGATAGATAATTAAAGACAGTATAAACATAAACAGTATAAACACACAGTTCCATCAACAATACAAAACAACAGTTTAAACAGTATAAACATATCTCAGTAGTTGAGAGAAAAGACCTACTTGAGAAGAGAAATACTTGTATATAATACAAAAATAAATGACACAAAAAGAATTTGTGTGTAATTTCTAGCTCAAATTATGTAATTTAAGCAATAACAGGGTTATATGGCAGCTGTTATTGCAGCAGCTGAATGTAAGTGCCGGTGCAAGTCTGTTTCAACCCAGTGGTGTGTGTGTGTGTGTGTGGGGAGTGAGTCCATAGTTCCGGGGGTTCAGAGGGGATGTGGGTGAGGGTCTAGGGTTCGTAAAAGGGGGGTCCTCAGGGGAGGGACGGCAAGGCAGGGGAGAGAGTTCAGCATCCTGACAGCATGGTGGACAAAACTGTCTCTCAGTCTGCTGGTTCTGGCCCGGAGACTCTTCAGTCTCCTTCCGGATGGCAGCAGACTGAAGTAGCTGTTGGATGGGTGGGTGGGATCGCCTGCAATGCAGAGGGCTTTGCGGATGAGGCGATTGTGGTAGATGTCCTGAAGGGAGGGGAGAGACACCCATGACCCTCTCAGCTGCTCTCACTCACACGATGTAGCTTCTTCCGGCAGGACACAGTGCAGGTGCCATACCACACAGTGATGCAGCTGGTCAGGATGCTTTCTATGGTGCCTCTGTAGAAACTGCATGATGGGGGCTGGGGCTCTGGCTCTTCTCAGTTCTACGGAGGAAGTAGAGTCGCTGTTGGGCTTTGCTGGTCAGTGATGCAGTGTTTTTTGACCAGGAGAGGTCTTCTGAGATGTGCACACCCAGGAACTTGGTGCTGCTCACTCTCTCCACAACAGCACCATTGATGGTTAGTGGGGTGTGCTGGGCGTGCAGCTCTCCTGAAGTCTATGACGATCTCTTTGTCTTCTCCACGTTCAGGGAGAGGTTGTTGACACTGCACCACTGGGCCAGGCGGCTCACCTCACTCCTGTAGTATGTCTCATCGTCGTTGTTGATGTGACCTACCACAGTTGTGTCATCTGCAAACTTGATGAAAGAGGTTGGAGCTGTGTGACGGTGTGCAGTCATGGGTCAGCAGGGTGAAGAGGAGGGGCTCAGCACGCATCCTTGGGGGCCCCGTGTTCCAGTTCATGCTGCTGACATGTTGCTGCCGACCCGTACTGCCTGTGGACTTCCCTGTCAGGAAGTCCAGCAGCCAGTTGCACATTGAGGTGTTGATCCCCAGTTGGTCCAGTTTGTGAATGAGTTGCTGAGGGATGATTGTGTTGAATG
>JAFBJY010001277.1:0-48547 GCA_016801885.1 Toxotes chatareus | reverse complement strand
CTGGACTGGAACAAAAAAA
Source organism: Toxotes chatareus (assembly GCA_016801885.1). Lineage (NCBI taxonomy): Eukaryota > Metazoa > Chordata > Actinopteri > Toxotidae > Toxotes > Toxotes chatareus. The sequence continues at coordinate 48,528 of JAFBJY010001277.1, read as the reverse complement.
CGGCCCTGGCATTTTTGGCTTAGACCGACCCCTCATAATTAGCGGTGCACAACGGACTAATTTATGTGTGTGTTCCCCAAAGCAATGTATTTTACTATTGTTATGTCTTGGCCTAGGGGAAACCATGGTGCAACATTTAAAAGAAAAATCCCAGCTCCCAAAAACCACCAGCAAACTTGTAGTAACTGCACATTCAATTGTTTATTAAAATGCATCTTGCACACAAGGTCAGGAGCACGTTGGCTGGAAGTGGAGAGAGGAGAGCCCCTAGTAAATGACAGCTTCAAATATTTGGAATAGATTTCAGAAATATTATAACACTCTCTCTTATCTCTCCTCAACTGCTACCTCAACAGCCTGGCTTAACTAGACAGGAAGAGAGGGACAGATTATTACAATAAGTGATAAATAGCAAACCTAAAAAGCCAAATTAAAAATAAAAATATTTGGAACTACCTGGAAAAACTGTGCAACTATCTAAACCATCAAAACATTTAGTATCTTTAGGTTACGTTTTTATTTTTTGATAATAATCAGGAAAATCTCATACTAACTGCAGTGATACTGTAGAAAAAAACTTGCATGGAACGAAAACAAAACACAATTTAAGGCAACTGCTGAGACAGGAAATAACATTATTCATTGCTCACCATTCTCATGTAATTCTACACGATTCACGTGGGTCACCTGTTTTGTTTTGTTTTTTCGCCAAAAGGTGAGCAATTTTCATGCCTGTCCATCACCTAAAAGTCCTGTTATTATCCTAACATTACTACCTGCTTACCTGCTGTGCCTGTGCTACACTTCCCTGGTCACTCTGTCCCTCGGGTTCCCTGTCAACAGTCTCTGGCTGCTCCTCTCCTTGTTCACATTCAACCTGGCGTTTATGATGGAAATATCATGCATTCAACTCATGTTCATTTAAAGAAAGTCTGTGATGAACATCTGATCTGCTTCAAATATCAAGCGAAATAAATAGACTATGAAAATGTCGATGTCTGAAGATATCAGATGTATCATTGACTCGCGAGGTTCTGCTCTGTACAAGACAACTGACAAATGTTATGCTCTGAAATCAGACATGATTTGACAGGCTGCAGTGCCGACTCAGAGCTGACAAGATCAACTCATCAATTCTTTGTTGAAATGAGACAACAACGTTTAGATATTGACCAACAACACCTTAATGAGGGAAAATTGTTCTAACATCTTTGGCAGCTTGATACTTCTACTACTGTAGACATGAACACAACAACAGTCCCTCTCCCTCACTCAAAGCTCAATGGGGGCCCCCATCGGATTGACTTTTTCGTCCTTGTTTTCTTCCATATGAAGCCTGTCCGCTCCTCTCAAGCCATGAGACAAGCCACTCTGAGAGGTGATTTACAGTCGACTGACTTTTGAACAACTGATTCGACATATTGAAAGCGTGGACGACTCCAACCTTGACTTCAGCTGAGTCCACAGTGACTCTCCACAAGATCAACAGCCTTCACTGAATCATGAGCTTGTTCAAGATCATCTAGATGGAGGGTTGACTTCAGAGCTGGCAGAAGCACAGCTGATCTCTGACAAACTCATCAATCTGAATAAGAATAAATCATGGATAAAATCATTTCTAATCCAATCAGATATCCAAATCAATGAGCTTGAGTGAAGGGACTTTATCCATGATGTCATAAATGCAGCCTTCACAATCATCCAAATGTCATTACAATTTTAGATAACCAAGTACATGTGGAGTAAAAAGGGTATTTACAGTAACAAGTGACTATCATAGCAGCTGACAGAAGGAAATCTATTCATCATTCAAGTTCTGATGAAGATAAACCAGGTCTGTGGTTAAATATAGATCTACAACAGTAACAGACAGTGAACGCCTCAGAATCTGATCTACAGTGTGGACCTCAAGAAAACACAAATCACTCCTGAATCCTAAGCCCAGCAAAATCCAGGTTTCATAGGGGTTGATCAGCTGAGGCCAGAGCACACAACTTCTCTGACAAACTCAGGAACTCCAATCTGGAATAATCAAGAAACCAAACAAAACAAAAAAACAAACAAAAAAAATTGTGTATCATTTGACTAAGTGCAGTTTGTTAGGTCACACCATTTTAGATTAAACTTCACATCTACTGGCTCTCTTGGTACTGTTTATTTGGTCAATCATTATCTATGACAGAGAATTTAGTTAACATGGAATGTTCTTTAAAGCATAATTCAAGGGGTTTGTTCCCGTTCAATTTTAGTCCTACACTTTAATTTATGTTTCACTTGGAAATGCATCAGAGGCAATGCACTCAGTTCGAAGTATTATGATACAGCTTACTTTGTTCGATGACCAGGGCCAACCAGGCTCTTTAACTCTTATTTTGATACTCAAATTAAATGTAGAAAATTTTCACACTCAACACAAAGCTGAATATTGGTCACTATTTCCTGCAGCAGAGGACAATGTGAAACATCAAACTCAGTGAAAAAAAATGAACCAAACCAGTCATTCTCCTAGATTTAGTTTTGACTCATTTAAAATGTAATTAAACTGCTTTTACTAAAGAAACAAGCCAAACTAACCATTTTCTTCAAGCCAATGCAGAGACATTGCGCAGGCTCTTATCACCTGCAGAATTGTAAGCTCCTTCTGCTTTCTGGTCTCCCTAAGAAATAGCTTAGCTAAGCTGCTTCAAAATGCGCTTGAGACTTAAATTAAACAAGAGACAAATTCCTTTTAAAATGTCTCTACTATTCCTGTCTGTTTAGCTGTTTTAAGACCTTTATGGTTAATAAGCTTTAATGGTTTGTCAACCTATTTATCAAATTTGCTTTTAACCTAACTCTAGACCTTTGGTCTTCTAGTGGCCTTTTAATTAAACTAAAGTCAGTTTCAAAACCTTTGAGAAGCTTTTTATTACTATGGTCAAGTTTTGAACAGCCTCTAAGATTTGAGGCATACAATTAATTGGCTCTAAGTTTTTTGTTTTTTATTTGTGTTTATTATATTTTAATACTGTTTTCTCCTAGTTTTCTATTTTAATTTTTCTGATTGTTTTTCAAACTTCCTTGATTTCTTTTAAATTATTTACTTTTCTATTATTTTTAGTTGTTCTGTTATTTATTTATGTATTTATTATTTAATTTTGACTATTTATCCTGCTCAGTGTTTTCTCTATCATATTTTAAGGTTAAGATAGTGTTCTCATTCCTGTTTTTATTTAAACCTTTATATCATTTAATTGTGGTTATTGTGATTGATGATTTTATAGACGCACTTGTGCTACAATGTATTTGATAACAAGTCTAGAAAAACATTTGATTGATTGAACTGTGAATGAAGTGACTGAGGAATAATTTTGTCTGAGAGAAGAAAATAGCAGAGAACAACAACATTTCAAATCATCATTCATTCATTCATTCAGTTAATGATTCAAGTTCTGATGAAGATAAACCAGTTGTTGTGGATAAGTAAATCAACATAAAGAGTGAACTACTTCAGAGTCTCAGCTGCAGTGTGGACCTCAAACCACACAGCTTCACTCCAATCCTGAGCTTTTCCAGGTCCAGGTGCCCAGATGGGAGGGGTTGGACTCAAGCTGGAGGCCAGAACACAGCTGATCTCGACAAACTGCAGAACTCAATTGAATAAAGAATAATCATGTGATAAAAATCATTTCTGATCCAATCAGATATGTCTAATCAATGAGTTCAACAACATAGTGAGGACTTGTCCTTCTCATTGTGGATCATCTAATGTCAGTCTACACACATCATCCAAATGCACTAACATCTACAACTATTCTGAAATACAATAATAAAACCAGTTACCAGCTAATCCCAAATCCTGATTCACAGTACGTTCTGACAGCTAGGAATTAGAACAAACCCATGTAAAGTGAAGGAAAATTTACCCAAGAGCTGATTTAATAAAGTTTGTCTTAGATAATTACCAGATGAGACAGATAAAACTCATTGTTGAAGTTTTACATGACCTTCTTTTATGAACTTTAGTGAATAGGTTTTGTATTAATGGAGGTTGATAGGCTTAAGCCTGGCTGGTTTGGTGTAACTCACCCACTAATGGAAGGAATATATGCCGCTTAAAGCCAGGTGAGGTGCAGCACTTCTCTCTTTGTGATCCCTTTGACAGTCTTTTGGTGCTGAGGTGAGGGAAAGTGGATTGAGACAGAGACAAGGGAAAGGATGTTTTGTTCATGAGGTATTTTCTGATTCCCAGATCTGTCAGTCCTGGGGCTGTGCTTGGTGCTTCAAGAGTTCGGGTGGTTGAACTAAACTCAGCTCTTTCCTGTGTTCTATACAATGTGTGTTTCCATCTGACAGGAACTGAGGTTGCACCTTGTGAGTCTTATCCCTGAACCAGACAGAACTAGGGATTTGTAGCCCCACATTCTAGTATGAAACTTATTTAAAGCAGTGAGGTATCTCTAAAGTATTATATTTTAATGTGTTGTCTCCTCTTTGGCCCAGATCAGAGTTGCGTACTGTGGTTTTTATTTGACTGGTATTTATTACATGTTTTTACAGGGATGATGTAATTTGCTGCACTGATTAGTTCCTGTGAACTCATTTTTGAGTTTAATTATCTGTCCATATAAGTCTTCTGGTTCATTTTATCTGAACCAACTGATTCTATGTTTTTTTAGGTAGAGGTCCAGCCTGTGGAGCTTTGCAGGACAACCTGCATGCTGTGTGGTAACTAAATGGTGTTGGTGAATTTCCATGTGTGCAGTGTTGTAGACTTAGTGTTTGAGTTTCTAGTGGGACCAGACCAGGTGAGACTGGTTAATATTAGGTTGTGATAATTCCAATGACCACCTTGTTTTAACTTTATTTTGTATTCGTGGTCTTCATTTTTTGTGTTAGAATAAAGTCTTTTGTACTTTACTCAAGTGCTTTATTTTTCGGCCTTATTCTCAAGGTCCGCTTAATATCGTTTAAAATAATAATTTTGTTTGAATCATGTCTGCTGCTCTTTGAGGTTTTAGTTATTTTGTCACATCAGTATCAGTAAGTTATATTATTTTGGGTTATCATTTTAACCCAGATCCTTCTAAGAAAAATAGGTTAAATGAATGAATAAAGGGAATAATTGTTAGAAAGAAAAGTCAGTATGGAACAACAATATTTAAATCTATTCATCAAGATGAATGGATCATCTGGATGAAGATAACCAGGTTTCAGTTGTGGATTAAAGATAAATCATACAGGTCAGAAAGGATCTTAATTCCAGTCTACGGTGTGATCTCCAGAAACTACAGCACTTCCCCTGAATCGCACTTGTGTTACTCAGGTCCAGTCTCAGATGGAGGGGTTGGCTTCAGAGCTGAGGCCAGAGAAGCACAGCTGATCTTGACAAACTGCAGGAACTCAAATCTGAAAGAATAATCATGTGGATAAAAATCATTTATAATCCAATCAGATATGTCCAATCAATTTCATAAAGTAGAGGCTTATCCTTCTTCACTGATCATCATAATTAGCCTTACACAATCATCCAATGTCACACAACATTCAAACTTCAGTACAAAAGATTCATACATCCTAGCTATCAAGTCGAAATTAGAAAAAAGATCAATCAGACATTTGACAAAACTTGATTGATTCACTAAAATGGATCAAACTTCAAATGTTCAGCTGATCCAGGAAAAGTCTTGCTTGTCCTGGTCTCTATCCTGCAGATCAACTAAATCCACAACTAAACACATATTCAACTGAACAACAATAATGATCCAAATTAGATGGATTTATGGAAAACTTTGGAAAGGTAGCAGCAAAGCCACTCATACAATTTACACTACATACTTATACACTGTATAACAAACAATAACAACTAATTCAATTAATTATAAGCTCCTTCCACAATCAAATTTGTCAAAGCATTTTATAGAGACCAGCTGATCTCCAGCAAGCATTAGTTACAGTGGCAAGAAAAAACTCCTTTAACAGGAAGAACCCCGAGCAGAACTCGGCTCATAGGACCTCCTGCTGATTAACGGTAAACAATAATAAAATAATATAATGTTTTTCAATTGATCAGTACAAATATTAGTCGAGATCTTCTGTATATTGTTGTATAAAAATTTGAACAACTCACACTGTACTTACACTCATTTAAAAACATTAGTTCTGAAGCTCTTTGGAAGGAGTTCTGATACTAATCAATATTTTATCCAGTTTTAAACCACTTTTATTCCTAGGTTTTAGCTCTGGTGCTTTTACAAATCTGTTTAAATTAGTCAACATTTTGGTCACTGCTTTTAATTTTAAATCTTTCTTAATTGTTTAAATTTTCAACTGTCAGGCCATTTTAACTGCTTATGTAACCTTTTTCAAAGTAATTTCTCTTTGGATTCAGACTTATTGATCACTTTGTATTTTTACGTTCCTAATTGATAACTGCACGAACAACCCAATTCATCTAATTAACTGCCTTTATGAAGGCTGGTCATCAGTCTATGTAACTGCTTTGAGTCTTCAATAAAAATAATCTAGATAAATCTCATGAAAACATACAAATTCAATCACCACAGAACCTACACCTACATCCTTTTTACAACCTTTCTTATTTTTACTCTTAATAGCAATGATTCTCTTAATGGGTCTTCCTGCTGCTTTCTCATTGAGTGCATTATTCTGAACTTGCAGCTCGTTGTTGCCGCTCAGATTCCAGAGTGTCTCAGACTGCAGGGGACTGGGAGCAGAGAGCTGAGGACCAAGGCTTCACAACTTCTCTCTGAGAGGAGTGCAGCTATACTCAGTCTGAAAGGCAGAAACAATGAAGAAAAGAATCAAATAACATTTGTGTTGAAAGGACAATCAAAGGAACAAAACTCTCAGTTTGCTCTGCACGGCACAACAAACTAACAGAATACCATTTGAAAACTAGGCCCGACATCAGAACACACAGATTTGTTGGAGTGAAGCAGAAGTATCAGCTCTTTATCCACCTGCCCAACCAATGAGGAGTTTCTACATTGATGATCAATCTTTCATTGGCTCTGATTCAAATCCTTTCTGTTTGTCTGCCTCAACAAGTTGGAGGATACTGACAGTGAAATATGAAACACAGTCAGTAATAAACAGACATGTACAGTCAAGGCCGTAAAAGTATTTGGACAGTTAGACATGTTTTGTTCTTCAGGCTCTCAGCACATTGACTTTAAAATGTAATAATGCATACTACAGTCTGCATTGTTTCACTTCATAATGTATTTGTCCAGTTACTTGCAGACACTAAAGAGGCTGAATCTCACACAGTTCTTTTTGTACTGATGTCAACCTGCTCAAATTAAAGCTGAGACTTGGCTCTTTAATGTAGGATCAGCATTATTTTTAATTCCAGATTCAATGTGATTAAGCTCAGGCTCAGAGATGATGATAAGGAATTAAAGAAGAAGAGAGAGGAATTTATTTTCCTCCTGCTGAATAAAATAGCAGAATCTTTTATATAATGATGAATAAAACCAATCATCTATACACTTAATGACAGAGCTTTGTTAGAGGCTTTTGATGAATTGGCAGCAGCTTCAGAAGAGCCTCCTCTGAAGCAGAGGCATTTCTTCAGGTCAAACACGGCCCAGATCTTTTTCTGATGACAGTAAGATGAAGACCAGAGCTGACCATTGAGCAGGAGACAGTTCATCTGTGAGAGACGTCCTGAACTCAGGGGATCAAGTTGGATCTGCTCCACCAGAGAACGATCATTCAGTTCATTCAGACAGTGGAACAGGTTGATGCTTTGCTCTGCAGAGGTGGAGTCTCTTCAATCTCTTCTTGATGTGCTCGACTGTTTGGCTGATTGGTCTGTATTGAGCCACTTCCTGTCTGTGTCAGCAGACCTCGTAGGAGAGTCTGATTGGTCTGAAGTGAAAGACCCAGAGGAAGCGGAGGAACAAGTCCAGGTGTCCATTTCAATCTGTAAGGCCTTTGTCCACAGCCCTCTGGTAAAGCTGCATAGGATCAAGTTTGTCTACTCAAAAGTTAGACCACAGTTGGAGGTTGATTGTTCTTCTGACAGCAGATTGACTCCAGAGTTGATGAAGGTCAGGTGGACATGAAGGAGCAGCCAGAAACCCCTGAGAGACTCAAGATGGACGAAGCAGAACACCTTGTCCTGGTTTACAGTCCTCTCTCCTCTTAAAGACCTGTGTGGAACACTCCTGAGTACACTGAGGCTCGCTCTGATATCGATGCCACACTCTGTCAGGTCTGATCTATAGAAGATCAGGTTTCCTTTCTGCAGCTGCTCAAAAAGCCAGTTTTCCCAGAGACTCAATCATCTTCCTGGTCTCTGGACTCCAGTGTGTGGATCTGTCTCAGCTCCTCCATCACATTTAACATTCTTCAGTTTGGACTGAACCACCAGGAAGTGGATGTACATCTCAGCTCAGGGTCTTGCGCAGCCCTCCTCCCTCTCTGGTTTCACACCATCCTCCAGAACTGTAGCAGTGATCCAGCAGAAGACTGGGATGTGGCATGATGTGGAGTCATGGAAGTCTTGATGTGGAGATGATCCTTCCGGCCTGCTCCTCCTCTCTGAACCTCTTCCTGAAGTACTCCTCCTTCTGTGGGTCATTAGTGAACCTCTGACCTCTGTCACCATGTCCAACACACCTGGAGGATCTGATTGGCCTGCTGCAGGTCGTGTGGAAGCATCCAGAGGCGCAGCAGAGGAAGCAAGTTCCCCCTGATGAGGTTTGTCAGCAGCACATCCACTGGGAGGTGGACTCTGTAACATCAGTCAGGATCTCATGTTGTGGAAGTCCAGAGAAGCTTCCACACTCATCCAGACCGTCAAAGATGAACAGAGACACAGACTCTTCAAACCTGCAGAGTCCTGCTTTTTTGGTTTCTGTTGACATGTTCATCCCCTAAAGAACACACATGAACATATGTCCCTCCATGTTTTGAGACATTAGTAAATGTCCCATTTTTCCATCATGTTGAATCTTTAGAGAAATCCTCTTACTGCTGTGCAGACAGTCAGCCAGCTCCTCCTGCTTCATTCTCCTCAGGAAGTTCACTGTGATCTTCACAAAAGCCTCTCTGCTGCTCCTCCTCTGCTCTTCATCCTCACCGTCCAACACCTCATCATCCTCTCTGAGCATTGTGGGTAATCTGGACTCACAACCTTCTGGATCTTCTTCAGCTCCTTCTTCACAAAAGTAACAATGTTCTCCTCCAGCAGCTGGAACAGAAAACTATATGAATGACACAATCAAAGTAAAACCATGGAGCCAAACATCAGATCCATGTTGGACACACTGACAATCCACTGATCTAAAAAGTGCAGCATGGACATTACTGTCAACACAACAGATGTCAAAGTAGTTGTTGTCCATGTACAGACCATAAATATGGAGTCCAGGTGTGTTTGATGCTGCTGGGCAGACTGAGCACTGGGGACCTCTGAGCTCTCCTGGTCCACTCTGTGGAGGAATCATGAAGAATTAGCTCACATTATGTTTGCAGCATCTATGACCGTTTTATGCTTTGTACACAAACAACAGCTGCTTTTATGTTCTGTGGTGACTGTCCTGATTAAAGCAAACACTACTGTGCTGTGACATTCTCAATGAGAGGAAACAAGCAATCACTTCTGTACCTCATGACCTAGAGTCATCACAACAAGTCCACCTTTTAAATGATGAGTTTTAAGGACTCACGTTGGGTTTGACAGAAGTCTCACCTCTGCTACAGGACACTAACACAAACACTGGAACTGGATAGGTGCTGAGTTACAGGGAGTTTTAGTTCTGATCTGAATGACACATATAAGAACATAAGAAGTGCTTTTCTTGAAAAGAGAAACATCAACTTTGCCACTAAAGCCTGTGTTTCAGCCTGATCATGTTCATATACTGTCATTAATGAAGCATAATAGGAGACAAAACACAATCACTTCATCTTTCATAGAAGACCAGTTATACAGGGCAGCTGTCTGATACATATAAACTCAGCTGCAGCTCACTTCTTTGCAGCAGAGGGAGGCTGTCCTTTGACATTAATGGGGTCAACCATTGACATGTCACTCTTCATGGACACACAGCTCGGCTCAGGTACAGAGAGGTCTGGTCTCTGATGGAACCTGGTGGACACAGAGATTAGGACCATCAGGGACAGGGACACAGGGTCAACATATCTATTATTCATACAGTGTTCTCATAGTAAAGAAGAAAATGTGTTTTCAGTTGCAGCTCACTTCTTTGCAGCAGAGGGAGGCTGTCCTTTGAAATTAATGGGGTCAACCTTTGACATGTCACTCTTCATGGACACACAGCTGGGCTCAAGTCCATGTTCAGGTCCAGGTCCAGCAGAGTCTGGTGTGTGCTGTTGCTCTGATCTTCAACACAACACACACAGAGCTTTGAGTGTGAATAATGATGGTGCAGTGATGTGAGTGCTGAGATCTGATATGGAGAAGAGTCATAGACAGTTAGAGATCTTCATCTCACCTCTGAGCTTTGGTCTGGATCTCATGGTCCCCACACAGACTGCTTTTTAGGGGAGGGGCTCCCTCCTCTCTGTCCTCACACTGATTCATGATGCTGAATTCACATCCACATCAGCTCACACACACTTTATACCTTCATCTGGAGAGAAAACACAAATCATTCATCTGCACATCAACTGAAATCATCCTCTCCATCATTTGTCCTGTAGAAATATCAGCTGTTCCTCCACTGATTGGCTCTTCTTTCCTCTTTCATATCAGTGTCAGTTGAATGCAGTCAGACAGCAGTGTGAGACAGAGGAAGCTGCCATCAGCTGCTGCACTTCCACTGTCAGTCCACTAGATGGGGTCATGAAGCTGCAGAGCAGCACACAGTCCATGAGTGTAATCAGTAAAATATACTTCAACTGTCAAAAGTAAAAGTGCTGATCATGTAGAACAGACTCATTTGGTTTTATTTCAAATCTTAATCTGAAAAGTAACTGTAGCTGTGAAATAAACGTAGTAAAACAGTGAAATATTTCCCTCTGAAAAGTTGTGAAGTAAAAGTATAAAGAAGCAGAAAATGGAAACACTCGAGTTTCAGTGCAGCACTGCAATAAAAGTACTGAGTTACCTTTCACTACAAAAGTATTAGATTCCAAACAACTTGTACATGCTTTTCAAAATAAAAGACTGACAATTTCAGTAAAGCTTTTACAATAATATTAAAACTTTTTAAAAGGAAATTTCTTTCATTTAATCATTGATCGAGTTTAAGTACAATTTTACATAAAGAATCTAGTTCCTGTTGGAGGAGGACCAGAGGCCTGAGTCCTGTACTATGAAGCAGGATTTAGGTTTGGCACGGTAACTTCAGGTTTAACAACAACTCCATGACAACAAAACCATGTCCCTTTAATAAAATACAAATCAAACCAATCAAGAGAGCTCCACTTACTCAGTTTTTCCATGAACTTCCATCCCCTCTGGTTGGCTCTCTCGTCAGTGTAGGAAAGAATCTTAGTTCTTCAGTTCAAGCGTGTTTTTCCTCAGCTTCTTGTACGCAGGTACACGCTTCTAACTGGAACACAAAAGTGAAAGTAAACACTGTATGTGTGTGTGTGTTGTCTCTTCATTAACCAAATATGCAGTATAACTGGTTGGACTGAGTCCTCAGTCAGACTGAAGTTCACATGCTGAAGTGTTATTAAGACATGAAACCTTCATGACTCCTAGTGTGAACACAATAAACACTCTGCTGCTGTTTGATGTTTTCATTATTATTGATCATTGATCAGTTGAATCCAATAGCTCAATGGAACTAAATTCTCCATTTCAACAGTGATGTCTTCAACACAGGCGTTCAGGCTTCACAGTAGTGTGGATAAATACTCACTTACCGTTTCCTACCCAGTTTCATATCTTGAATGAAGGCAGATGTGTTGTGCAGATAGACCATAATGAGGCTGGCCCCTGTCACTGTGACTTCAGACAAGCTCCACAATGTAGAATAATCAAAGGTGCTTTTCTGTCCCAGTGTTTAAATGGATCTAGTCAATCTGCTAGGACGAGTACACATCAAAGTATGAAACATGACAATCCAGTAGAACATGAACAGGAACTAAGTAGGAAGCATGAGAAACTCAGAGGAATGACACAGAGACTTAAATACACAAGGAACTGTGTAACAAGTGAAATACATAAATATTGAGAAAACTCAAATTATCAAGGCAAGATAAGGGAAGGGATGTTTGAATTTTCCCCAACTTGAAACTACCATTGTTGACTTTACAAGTTTAGCAAGAGTTCTGCCAATTTGGATCTTCTTCTTCACCTAATTATGATATGTCATATGAGGCTAACAATGAAATTCTTCCTTCAGTGCTATGTGTTTCTACCTTCAACAAACACAGAGATACTCTTATTGAATAAACACACAATTATTGCTTCAGTAAGCAAAATAATTAGCTTTTAGAAAACAGGGAAATTCATGTTGCTGTCAAACTATTTAAAGTGACCAATAAATACATGTTTAAAGTTAGCAGCATATTTATTATTAACATGGCTGTATGAACACAAGGTTAACAGGTAAAGCAGACACAGAAGTGTTGCCTAAAGTAGTACCATTAACTGAACAGATGTGTATGTTCTCACATTACAGTATTGTTGACTGTATCAAAGCTTCCTGACAGTTATGACCAAATAGTGTGAAATCCTACACGACCTCAACACCACTTCACAACATTAAGGTCAATTAAAATCAAGCTGCTTCTGAACTAGATACTGATGATTACGAATATCTTTCTGCCTTTAAGAAGCATAAAGAAGGGACACAAAGTCTCACTGTAGTTACTGTTTAAAATTAGCTTCATTGGGAAATTTAAGGAAAAAAGAAATAAAAGCCAGTTCACTCCTGCCAGAAGTGGCATTCCACACTTCCACAAATTCTATTTCTGTCATGCTCAGAGTCCAGTCAGGACTGGACCCAAAAGCAGAACATGTAGAAGGCAGCTTCGAGAGAAATCAACAGTTTATTCACAGAGAAAAAAAAAAATAACTAATAGAACTAAAGGCGGCCAGGATATCCGGAAAGCGTGTCGGCTTCAAGGGCAGAGGAAGGAAGCACGGGGAGGAGGAGTCCGGTATTGAGTCTGGGAAGGGAGGAGATGATGAGTGGTTGGAGAGGGGGCAAAAGGTAGAGTAACAAAATTCACAAGAGAAAAGATTCAGCCCGATTATCTATGAGGGAAAAAAATCACGAGGGCTCATAGATCCGGAGTCACTTGGGAAGATGGCGATCACGGTGGCCACAGCCGAGACCGACTAAAGCTGAGTCTCTGCCTATACTCCGAGGGGGAGGTAGATTTGCCTGGGACCGAGCACAGGTGATTGGAATCGTTCTGGCCAGGGAGGAGGGAGCAAGGAGGACCCAGCCAGGAAAAGCGCCAAACCAAGCCACACCAGCCATAAAAGCGGACAAAAGAAAAACACAAAAAAGAGACCACCAACAATGAAACCCCAGAGGCATGAGACTGCCTCAACAATTCTGATGCAAAAAGGAACTGTGCTTAAAATGACACATGCGCATGCACACACATCACTGATATTTTACTTGAACACCAGCGTAGAACATTAGCAGTCAAAATACTGGAGCTTCCTCAGATTTATGACCCTCTTTTCGGTGGAACAGCAGAGTCAAGGGAATTTCAAGTGTGATACCATTGCATGCAACTCCACAATCAGTCTTTGCAGATCTGTATTGTTTTCATTTCGGAGTGCTCTTTAGATACTGTCCTGTTAGAAAAATACTTTTTTGATGCTTGTTTTCAGGAAGTAGACCAGTACCCCAGTGACAGTGACGATACTAGCATCATGACCCCTCCATCACAGTGTAATTGTAAAATATCTGATTTTTCCTGCACAGAGAGCACAGTGAATGCAAGTAACAACAACATTTTTGCCATGCAGACAAATGTGGCAACACGTTGAACAATACCATTACAGTAATTGCATTGGTAGGAATTCTGTCATTTACGCTTCCTATTTTGCTGGCACTACCTCTGATGTGTAACTGACCTGCACTGTTTCAGAAAGAGGGTTCACAGAGAAAATCACTCATTATATTAACCCTGAGATGAGAGAGAGACATCTGTCCCAGAAACTGAGCTGACTTTTAATACTTGATAATTTCTCTATGGGAAGTAGCCTGCCATGCTGGAGTTTTTTCTTCACCAAACCCTGGAGTTTCTGTCTGTGATAACTCCTGCTGCATGTGGGAGTGCAAATGGACCGCACTATTTTACAGAGGAGAAGATTAACGTTTTAGAGAGCATGGAGGATTTTGGTTGGCATGCTTAAACTCTCAAGCTCCTGGGCAAGTGGTAAAGAAGTGAAAAATTGTCCTGAGTGTGACACCCTTGAACCCTTCAGTCATGTCAGGGATAACTCCTTTCCTGGCCCATCCGGACTTCACAGCAACTTTTCCCGAGTATAAACCTGGCACCTCACGCATGCGATGTATGACGTCTGTGGTCACCCAGATTTTCAGCCCTTGGCCTGGCTTGCTGGGCATGTACTGCCAAATTTACAGTAGCCTTTGAAGGGTATGAGCTCATCAACACAGATGTCTTGCCCTGGATTGAACAGGAGTTGGAGATGATGTGTCCACTTGTTCCACATCCCTGATAAGCTTGTCCTCCTTGTATTGAGAAGGGCGGCTAGTCGGTCCATCAAATCAGAAATATCTTCTGAAATCTCATGGGACATGGTGGCCCTGAATTGGTCTCCCAGTCTGAGTATTTGTGGTGTCCAGATTTTGTGCAATATATGTTTGTATATTTTCTCTAAGTTATGCATATCCCATTGTGTTCTGTTTTATGTTCTGCCTTATCCTAGACCTGATTCTCTGTTTGCTTCTGTATCTCACTCACCCCTCCCAACTCTATCCCTCTTTTGAACACACAGCTCCACTATCCTCCACACACACACCTCTACTCCTGCCACATGCACCTCCTGTGTATTATTTCCCCATGCTGCTCTCCCACATACACACTCCTTACACTGCTCCCTTACTCTGGCTCTCAGAAGCTCTGTCAGAGCACAGCCCATTACAACTGTGGTTGTCCTTGGCACCACACTAAACCTCAAAAGGTATAAGTCCCTCCTGTCCCATACGATTATTCCCCATTGTTCCCCATATACAGATGACCATGCTCCTGTTGCTCCCTTGCTGACTCCCCAATTTTTTACTCATCTGTGTATGCTCCTGTGAATGTGCTGTACTCATGTCATACTCACTCCTACCATACCTGTTGCTAATTTTGAGGTTAGTCTCAAAAGTTTTTAAAGAGAGCAAATGACAAGAAATTCAGGTCCCATTGAAAAGGAAATAAAAGTAGTGATTATGCGTGTATTTAAAAAATGGACAAGCAATGACGATACACAGAGATAAGCAGTGACCCCAAAAGAGGGCAGAAGCCAGCCAAATTCTGGGAAAAAAGACAAATTTGACCGTAGCAGTTGGCGGCAGCTAAATAGTGCCTCCAACCAGACAAGACAGAAAATGAGAAAAAAAAAGGTGTGCAATTCCACGCCCAATGGTTGTCGCTTGAGATGGAGTACAACCCCTAGGTATATAATATGATGTATCTTTTGGAACTTTCAGATGCTCCTGCTGAGACTTCTCATGCTTGTAGACTCTGCTGTTTGTAGAATAAAGCTCTCAGGACTCAACCTCTCAGATCCTCAGCACCTGATTGACTCTGTGCATTTCCTCTGAAGAAGATTTGAACACTTAGGGGTACTACGAGAAGACAAAAACTTAAGAGATAAGATTAAGGTGTGAGACTCAGCCAGACCTGGACCCAGCTTCAACTGGCCTTGACTGGGTCTATCGCCTGGCCTGAAAAGCCACATCTTCTTAATCAAGTGGGAAGGAGAGAGACAGATTCCCGACATGGGCCATCGTTCTAACCAGGCCCTACTCTACTTATCTTTCGAGATCAGGCGAGTCGAGCGTAAGGTGGTATGGCCATGAGCAACACCCAACCCATATAAAAGTCTCTTTATACATGCTAAAACGCCACTAACAAATCCAATGTTTAATAGAGACAATAATCATCTGATTTCTCTACAAATCCAAGCACAAGAAGCAATCAAAAATCACCTTATCCACCTGACGAGAATTCTCTGACTATCCATCATCTGATAAAGGCTGTTACTGAGTCTGATAACTTATAGATCCATTCCTGTCCCAAAATTGAGTAAGATGTAAGATGTAAGATGGAAATATTTAAAACAGCTACTTTTTTTGTGTGCCCAAACACTTTTTGGCTGAACATCGTGTTCTTGTGTGCTAAATATCACATCAGGTTAACAAACAAATCATCTGACAAAACATTTCACTAAATGAACTAAACATGACATGAACTACTAACATGTACTGACTTACTGAAAACCTTGGAGCTGATCTGGACTTTCCTGTAGTTTCCTCTTGTCCTTGTAACAGCAGTAGCTCCTCCCTTCCTTGTCAATAATTGTGCAGAAATATCTGAGTGCTTCTTTCTTCCTAAATCTGAGCAAGTCCTGTCCAGTCCAACTGTTTCTGCTCCTGTTTGACTTGTGAACTTGTCTCTGGCTGTGTGTCCACTTACTGCAGCCTTGACATCAGACTGTAGAATGTTGATACATCAAAGGCATCAAAGGACAAACTCTCTCTCTCTCTCTCTCTCTCTCTCTCACACACACACACACACACACATTGTTGTCTTATGTAGTTAGATTAGATTGATTAGATTCAACTTTATTGTCATTACACATGCAGGGGCAGGGTAACGAAATGCAGTTACATCTAACCAAGTGCAAAAGCAAAGTGCAGGATATGCAAAAAGTGAATATATACAGTATTCAAATTAGATATATACATATATGAATATATATAAACAGGATATACAGATGAGTGTTTTATAACAGTATGTACAGTTAAATAAGTATATGAACATATTATACAATAAGTATTATGAACATACTATACAGATGCATTATGTATCTAAGTGTATGTACAGATATACAGTATATGAACTTACTATATAGATGGATTTATGAATATATGTACCTATATAGAGAGAAAAGTGGGGGGTGTGAGGAGTATGGTTGGTGTGTGTTGGTGGGGGGGATGTCGCCGGGGCAGGGGGTTTGGGGTGGGAGGTGGAGTAGGGGGTTACAGGGGCTAAGTTCAATAAGGAGACAGCTGTGGAAAAAGCTGTTCCTGAGTCTACTGGTTCTTGTTGGAGGCTCTGGAAGCGTCTCCTGGAGGGCAGGAGGGTTAACAGACCATTTGCAGGTGAGGGAGTCCTTGAGAATGTTCTGAGCTGCGCAGGCAGCGTTTTCCTGGACCTCCCTCAATGGAGGGAAGTGGAGTCCCAGTTATGCATTGGGCAGTTTTCAACTTTTCCCCCTGCAGTGCCTTTCGGTCAGCAACTGAAGAGTTTCCATACCAGACTGTGATACAGCTGGTCAGGATGCTCTCAATCACAGACCGGTAGAAGTTCACCAGAACGGCTGAAGATAGGTGGTTCTTCTTCAGTGTCCTCAGGAAAAAGAGGCGCTGGTGAGCCTTCTTGACCAGGCTGAGGTGTTGGTTGACAGGACAGGTCCTCTGTAATTGAGTCCCAGGAATTTGAAGCTGAGACATCGTTCAACAGCCATCCCATTGATGAATGGGGCTGTGTGGCCCTCTTTTCACCCTCCTGAAGTCCACAATAAGCACCTTTGTCTTGCTGGTGTTCAGGAGCAGTTATTGTTGCGCACCACGTGGCCAGGTGCTGTACCTCCTCCCTGTAGGCAGTCTCACGTGTTGCTGATGAGGCCAATCACCGTGTGTCATCTGCAAACTTGATAATGGTGTTGGATCCATTTACAGGTCTGCAGTCATGGGTGAAGAGGGAGTAGAGGGATGGGCTCAGCATACAGCCCTGTGGTACCGGGGTGTGAGTGGGGGTGTTGGAGCAGATGTGGCCTGACCTGACATGCTGAGGTCTGTTGGTCAGAAAGTCCGTAATCCAGTTAAGAGGGAGGTGTCGAGTGCCCAGTTCTCCAAGTTTAGTGGTCAACTTGGAGGATGATGGTGTTGAATGTTGAGCTGAAGCCCAACAAACAGCATTCGGGCGTAAGGTTTGTTGTTGTCAGGTGTGTGAGTACAAGAAGTTGTCATACGATTTTCTATGCTCCTAAGCTGCGATAGGCAAATTGGTGAGGTCCAGTGTGGGTGGGAGACGTTTTGGTGAGCCAGGACCAGTCGCCAAAGCACTTTAACTATAGGTGTGAGTGCTACAGAGGAGATGTTCAGGCTCGCTGGGGAGGAGTGTTTTGGCACTGGCACGATGGAAGTGGACTTAAGCATGTTGGCACAGCCGCTTGGGTGGGGGACAGGTTGAAGATGTCCGTGAAGACCCTGGCTGCCCGCATGCCCTGAGCACGCGTCCAGGAATCCCGTCTGGGCACAGCCTTGCGTGAAACCCCGGTGTTATTTTATTGTCAAAAACCTTTATTTTATTTTTATTTTCAGTTAATGGGAGTTTTTCAGAGTAATTTTTTTTCCAATTTATGAATGCACGCAACCAACAAGGCAGCTCCGTTAAAAAAAAACTTTTCTTGGGGTTCTCTGAGGTCGGATAAGAAACAGCCGGGAAAAACACGGTTTTATCACTGAAATGTTTTTTGTAAGTGTAAAGTGATATGGTCGAGTCCTGAATGGTTTAAGTCAAGGAGAGTGACTATTGTTGAAGAATATCCTGGTGAGTGTTAAAGATGCATTTAGCAGTCTGTTTCTGAACGTATGAACGAACATTTGGATTTATACACTTAAACTCAAAACCAGTCAGGATATGCTATTGTCTTGTGGGGAAGTGATTATTTTAGCTACAATTATAGTAGCTGTTAGCGGTGGAAAAACTAAGCTAACACACCTGCAGGCGTTTTTGTTTAGCAGGTGCACTGCGTGAGCTAGCACAAGCTGTGTGGGGGATGTAGTGAACCGGTGTGTTAATATGCATTTTTATTCGTTCTACTGGTCTTTTACTGTGTTGTTATTTTGTTTTTTTAAATTTAAAAAAAATGTGTTGTTATTGGCAAAATTATGACAACTTGAAGTAAGACGGGATTCTAAACCTAAACATATTCTTTTTTAAATTTTTGAAATTCAAATGCAGTAAGTTCATTTTAGGTGGATTTTGTTTTTTTTACAATTGAGTAATTGTTGCATGTTTTGTGCAGGCTGGTTTCATTGATAGAATCTTTAAAGAAATGAGCAGTGTTCCCATGGACTGGAATTCTCTGAAAGTCTCAAAGGGCGTTTCTGAAACTGATGGCCACCTGTCTTCCAGGAGGGTGGTAGGAAAACGGTTTCATTTCCTTTGGAAGATAAACATATTTTTATTTCATCTGAGATCTCAGACCTTTTTTTCTATGATTTTTGTCAGGCCTGCGATAAAAAATGATGCATCAGAGGAAAAGAAACATTAATAATCAACAATTGAAATCCTAACAAAAAACTGGCAGTAAATGAAGTGGACTGTGTGAAGAACTGCACAGGAAAAAAGAGACAACCTAAATAACAGTTTGGGGAAATTTATAACGGTTGGAATGGAGGTCATCCAACTGATTGAACTGATTACTTTCCTCATTGTTCATTGTTCCTGTTCATGTCCATGTTGTGAAACAATTTTTTAGGTCAAGCTTTTTAATGAAAATGGTTAAAAAAATCAGGACAATACCACGTTCTACTTCTACTACTAAGTACTTGTCAGTCCCTTATTGTGGTTGGAGCAGCTTTTTTCCTTAAGCAGAGTTACCATTGCCAATCTCCTCTTGTGAATCTTAGTTATTTGAGCTGGTTTGTGTAGACCATGGGTTGTATTTGTTCTGAAGACGAGTGATTCAGATTTAATTCTTTTTTCCTGACTACACAGTCAGGGTTTACATAAGTGGCAAACCAGCCGGAATTTAAGGTATAATGGCTGTTATTTATCTCAACCCTATGATATTTTGCAGAAAAATGGATCTTTGTGTGGGCGTTTTCAAGTCGATGGTCCCAGAAAACCTTCCCTGTATGTTACAGGAGTTGATTATGTTGCAGCAGATGATGGCATTTCTGGCGTAAGTTTGACAATAAATGGAAAGATATCTCTAAAATAATTAGAGTTCCAGATGCACCATATCAGCCTCTTTGTGGGCAGAACACTTGTTACCTATGAATCGGAACAGGCTATTTTGAAGATTGACCCACCTAACCTCTGGGGCTTAACTTCAAAGCCCAGTAGACTCCAAGTGTAACCAATTTGGTTTTCTAAACTGTTAGAGATATCACTCAGGAGAAATGGGCGAAAGAAGTGTTGTAATATATATGAGGGAACTTGAGGAGTTTGAAGTGTATTGGGAAAACAGGGTTCCTTAACTTCCTTCAGAGGAGTTAGACAGACAGACAGACAGACAGACAGAAGAAAACTTTATTAACCCCCAAAAGGGAAATTGGGAATTTTTTCCCAGTAGACCGTGAAGAGTAGATAAATGGGATAAAAAAATTGAGATATACAAACAAGAACCCATACAAAAAATATGTATAGAAAAAAATAGAAAAAAAATAGAAATAACAAGAAAAAAAAAATGAAAAAAAAAAAAATCTAATACAATAGAAAAAGAGGTGTTAAAAACATATGGTATAAAAATTTAAAAAGTGCTGTGAGAAAGGGTAGGGAAAGGATGGTGTTTAAGGTTGATGGTGTGTAATGTTACTGAAAAGAAAATGAAAAATTAAATAAAAAAACAGTATGGGGAAAAATAACATAATAAAATTAAATAATAGTATATAGTGCAAGTAGTATATATTGGAGGTTAAAAGGGTTTAAAATAATAATAATAATAATATAATATAATTGATAATTATTGTAAAAATTATAGTAAAACATTTTATTCAAACCACATTGTGGTGGTATATTAAAATTAGATAATAGATAATAAACACAGTAAAGTAATTGGGAAAATTTTAAAATTTATATTGCATGAGTAGTGAAAAACCGATACAAATATTGATGGTGTTTCAAATATTTATGATATATAATATCAATATAAAGTGTAGGCACATAAAAAGGGAAAAAGGGGACTTGGTGAATTTTTCCGGGATATTTGGGTTAGTCTAAAAATTAATTTTTTCTCCAAGGTAGATGAGTTGTATAACCTGATGGGAAGGTGGGAAAATTTCCCCCTGTATCGCCCCAAAGGAGCACCCGTGGATGGATGAGTCTTTTGGGGTTAAACCCTTTTTCTTAAAAGGCTTGAAAAGGGTTTTGTGGGGGTGAGAGGGAGTCTCTGATTGCCTGGGTTTTCCAAATCCCCCCACCACCTCATCCGGGGGGAGAAGTTTCATGCCAAAAATAGATTTGTTTTTTAATCAGTTTTTTAGTCTTTGCCCCCTTTGCCTTTATTGCTGCACCCCGGACCCCAAGCAGAGAAGATGGTGTGCCAAAACCCGACGGTAAAACATCTGCGCTCTTTTCGGGCGGGAAGGACCGGGGCCCTTCCCCAGGAAGTAGAGGGCCTGGCCCTTCTTGTAGATGGCTTCATGTGCGGGAAAAAGCCCATTTTTCGCCCAGCGTAAACCCCCAGGTATTTGGACCACCAGCCCCAACCCCCACCCCATTAATGTTGACGGGAGGGGGGTCTTTTTCCCTCCTGAAACCACCCCCATCTCCTTCGCTTGCCACGTTGTTGGGGGTTTTCCCCCCAAAACCACCACAAAGGTTGGATAAAGCCCTTTATATTTCAAACCCCCCCCTCCTTCCCCCACTCTGTATCATCAGAAATTTCTCAGAACACAGTTTAAAGGGCAGTATTGAAAGTCTGGTGTATGGGGGTAAGAGGAAGGGGACAGAAAAACCCCCTGGGGCCCCAAATTATTGATCAGGCGACCAGACAAAAAGCCCTTAGTCTTCAAATTTGGGTCTGCCCTGCCCAGATAGTCGTCACCCCGGGGATAGGGGGGCATTTCACCGCAATCCTCCGGCTTCCCCCAGAAAGCCCAGGCTGGATGGTGTTAAAAGCGCTGGAAAGCCCGAAGAACATGATGGGGACTGGGGTGTTGGGTCTGTCCAGACAGGAGTAAGCCTTCTGCAGCAAAAGATGTTTTTAAAAAATCATCAACCCCCGACAGGGGGGCTGATATGAACCGCAGAGGAACCCTTGTGGGGGACACCAGCGGTCTGAGGTGCCAGGACCACCCTTTCCCAGGTTCATGATGTGAGAGGTCAGTGCCACTGGCCTGAAGCCCCAGTGCGGAAAGGGCCCTTTTTTTTTGGGCACTGGGACCGGGCAAGTTTTTAGAGCACTGGCACTCTCTAAAGTAAAGGTTCAGGGGCCCAAGAGGTGCGGGAGAACCTTCCGAGCTGGCGGGAAAAAGGCCTTTAACCCCCCGGGGGTAAATGCGTGCGGTTGAGCTTTCCTCTTTTTAGCCTCTGCTCTCTCCTCCCCCAGATGAGATGTATAGTCCAGACGGGGGGTGGGAGGGGGGTTTGGGGGAGGAGGCTGGGGGTGAAAGGAGGTGTCTACTGCATTTTTGGGGAGCGGGGGGGCGGGAGGGTGCCAGGGGGGCGGGGGGTGTAAAAAAGGGTCAATGGTAGATGACGTTAGGGGGGAGGGGGGGGGGGTGTAGGATGGGGGGAGTGGGGAGGATTTGCTTTGGGATGTAAAAAAAAGGGGGCTGGGGGGGAAAGGGTTTGGGTTAAATTTTTGAAAAATTTTCCCCGTTGGCACGTTGAACATCCCCCCTCAGCTCCCCCCCCTCCTCCCCTGGAAGCCTGTAATTTCTCTCTCCCCCCCAGACGTCCCGGTTTTTTTCCAGTTTGTGTTCCAGTTTTTCTTCTGTAGTTTTTCCTTCCCTCCCTTGATGCTGTTTGGGCCCCTTTGTCCCCCCTTTGAGTTCTGGGGGGTTCCCCGATCAAAAAGGCCCTTTTTTCCCTTTTAAAGGGGAGGGCCTTTTTTGGATATCCAGGGTTTTTGTTTTTTTGGATAACAGCGGCCCTTTTTTAGGGGGGAAATGGTGTTATCAATGCAAAAACCAATGTACTCTGAAACACTCAGTAAATTCTGTCTTCACCAGGGAAACCCCCAAGAGCTTCCCAGTGGTGGCCTCCAGTTCCCCACCCCCAGGTTTCCATGGCTTCGGGGGACCTTTCTCCTGTCCCCCCACAGGATTGGGGGCCCCCAGGGGGTTTTAGTGGTGAGAGCAGGACCAGGTTAGGGCGATCTGCCCGGGGTTTGGAGGGCAGGGAGTTTAGGGGCCCCAACGTTTGCAAAAAAAACCGGGGGTCTTATTTTCCCTTTGGGCATGTAACAAACTGGGGGAAAAGGTAGGGAGTGTGGAAGAAAAGGGGGGAAACCACCTGTTTTGATGATAAAGGCCCAGGGTGTTCTTTTAAATTTGGCGTCCCCCAGAATACATCACAGGCTGCTTTTTTGTTCCCCACGGGGGAAATAAGGCTGATTGACATAACAGGAAACTCCCTTTAAAAAATGGCCCCGGTCCGGCAAATTTTGTTGGGGGCTGCAGAGCCGTTTTTTTAAAAGACGCCCCCTGGGTAAACACCACCTTTTGTTCAAAACCACGGGAGACCTCCACCTACCCTTTTTGCCGGTGGGAAATTGTCTCTTTTCTTTCAACAGTCAAAAACCCGGGAAAAAAATTTTAGAGTCCGGTATTTTGCTCTTTAACATCCCCTGAAAAACATAATACTGGATTCTTTATCCCCCCAAACCCTATGGGGCCCAGAAAAATCCATTTTTTGCAGTGATTTTCTTTCCAGTGATGACCGGGATGTAGGGTTTAAATTTCCCTTTCTCCCCGCTTGGCCCCCGCCCTCGCCTTCCTCCCCCTTTAGCCCCCGGGGAAGAGAGTCTCTCCCGGCCAAGGGGGTCGGGTGCCCCCAGGGCCATCAGTTTTGAAGGTAAAAATGCTCTTGGGGTTGCAGGCTTTCCCCCAAAGTAAACCAAAAAATTGAAAAGTTACAGGCGGGCCCCCACACCCCAGACTGGGGGCCAATTTTACTAATGACCAAGAAAATGTACTTACCCCCTATTACACTGACCCAAAGGGAACGGTAGACCCCGGTGTTTTTGGCCCCTGCCGAACCCCTCTACGGCCCAGTTCCAAGATGGGGCACTACAACCCTTCTCATGTCCAAAAAGTGGTGGTTGAACACATCATTGAAAGGACCCAAACCCTCACACCCCCACAGAAATGAAAAAAACCCCCTTTGTTGGGCTGAAAGGCCCAAATGGTAAAGGGTTGACAAAGAGAAAAGGCCCAACCAAGCCCCATCTTTTTTAGTGACCCTCTTTGACTGATAACAAAAAGTGAGGAAGATACTAGGGGAGTTTTATCAGCCCTGCCTAGGGTTTGGGGAAAGCCTTTTAAAGGGGTCACTCACTCCCAAATGCTTATGTCCTCAGCTGGAATCTCTTTTGGGGGTTTTTTTGGGGATGGAAAAGAGCTTTTAAATGCATTTCGGGGACCCAAACCCAAAAACAGTGGCAAAAACCTTTTCTTTTTTGAGCGCCACAGTCTCCTCACCAGAGTTATTTGGGGGGGACCTTCTGTTTCAAATGAAAAAGAACTGTTTAACCCAATTCATTAAAGGCTCTGGGCCCAAAAGCTTGATAATAGGTCCCCAGCTCAAAAAAAAAAGAGTTCTCCCCCTGGCCCCCGACTTTTCCTCGTTAAGAACTGAGGAAGACGGGAGTCACCCAAAGTTAGATGGGAAGAAGAAGCTTTTTGGGCCAGCAAAGGCCCGCATCCCCACTCTGTCTTCAGCATCCCCGTTTGGCCAATTCCCCCCTCAAGCCCCACCTCCCCAAAAAAGGGAACTTGAAACTTGAACGGGGAAAGTAAAATGAACTCATAAAAACAAGTTAAAAAGGGGTTTAAAGAAAAAAGACGCCCCCCCCAATGAAAAACCCCCCCCGGGACCCCCTCCCAGTGAAGAAAAGGCCAAAAACGAAACTCCCGTTTAAAAAAATCAAATTTGAATTGACCAAAAAAGGCCCAAATGCTCCAAAACCAAAGGGTGCAATGAAATGGAGAAAAAAAAAGGCACAAGGAGTCTCTAGCGCAACACTAGACAACCAAGCTTTTTGCCAAAACCCCGGCATGCCTCGTGATGGTTTTTTCCCGGTGGGGAAGACAATCTTTGGGCCCCTTTCCAAATAAAATTAAACCCACTTTTGTCAGAGGAAGAATCTTTGGGTTAAAAACAGACAAGGATTTTGAAACCCGCAGGCTGCTGCCCCCTTTGTTTTAAAAAGGGGTAGCCCTGTTGGGACCCCCAGGAGCTAAAACCCCCTGTTTCCCCCAGAGTCCCAAAATTTTTTGACACTGAACTGCAAAAAAAAGACTCACCCAACCCATGGACATTTTTTAACCTGACTTCCCTTTTGGGCCCCAAGAACTTATGGGCCCCATGCTGTACCCTTTTTACTGGTGATGGTTTTGTCAGGAATCCATAATGGACCCCGGGTTCACAAGTAACCGATCCCCTGGTTTTTTTCCCGGCGATTTTTCCCTCCCTTTTTCTACCCAAAAATCCCTTTTTTCTAAAATTGGGGGAGCTGGGGGGCAAACGTCCCATATTTGGGGGCCAATTAAAACACATTATTTTCCCCCCAGAACATGGCAGGAAAAGAGCGGCAGGGCTGTATTTAACTTGTAGCCCCCGGCTTCCCCTTTTAACAGTAAATTTCCCCGCTGGGGGGACAAATACTTTTACGGTTTTTTGAAAAGTTGGGTGGGAGAAGATTTTAGTTTTTTCCCAAAGTTACCTCAAACAGTTTGCAATGATCCTTCAGCATGTTGCCCCGAGAGAAAGACACTCATTTTTACTCTGTCATGCTACAAAAGTAAAAACCGGGTTCCAATCCTTGAAAAACCAAAAAGATATGCCCTCGGGCAATGTAGACAAAAAAAGGACAGAACACAAGCTTTTTCCGGGGCCTCATGGGCAAAAAATTACCGGGGGTTTTTTGGGTTTTTTGAGACATTCCCCCAAAGCCAGTAAAAAAGTCCTGTCATTTTGCGTAATGGGCGAACACATGTGACACTGCGCCAAATAGTGTTTTTGCTCAAGCTTGTGCAGCCCAACATTTTCCCTCCCCTGTCCCCTTGTCAATCTAAACCCCCCAGTCAGGCGGGGCCAAAAAACAGCAAACTCCATTTAATCTTGATGAGTCTCCCATTTGAAAAATGGAAAAAACAACCCAAAAAAAGGAACCTATTTTCCGAATTTTTTTGCTCTTGATGACATGTCATGGAAAAACCCGGCCGGGGAAACACAGAAATCAGATTAAAGGCGAAACCCTTTCAAAAAAAACGAAAAGGGTTATTCACCCAAGTGATAGAGGCAGTGATACAGCATCTCAGAGACTTTCAAGCAGGAATCTTTGGGGAAGTCTCAAAAACCCTTTTCGCCAATTGTTTTGGGTTGGGAAAAAAGAAACCGATTAGATTATGCATTGTTTTAAAAAACCCAAATCTGAGAACCATAAAGAGATGTTACTCCAAATATTGAAGAGAATTCCAGCTCTTAGGGGACCCAAGGGGTTTTTTCAGTCATGGACCTCAAATGGTTTAATATCAGGTAGATTTTAAAGGGACAAGCCTAAGACCCCTTTTGTGTTTCCCCTTTCTAGGGGTTTTAAATTGGGGATCCCAAAGGGTGCCCAAAAATCCCCCCAAGAATTTCCCCAGCCTAATGGAAAATGTTTTTAATTCCCCCCTAAACAAGTGCTTGTCTTTTGGATGATTTAATCGTGTTTTAAAAACGTGGAGGAAATGAAACCAGATTAATAAAAAGGCCCTTTCCGCCTCAGAGACTGGGGGAAAAAATTTTGTCTGAAAAGTGTCACTTTTTCCCAAACTCAGTTAAATATTTGGGAAACTTTTGTGGATCCCCAAGGATTTCCAAATCCTGACAAAATCACAGCCTTGAGAACCTGGCCCCCCCATCTACCTTAAAAAGAACGGGAAATGTTTTTTAGGTTTTCCCGGGTATTAGGGGGAAATTTTTGGGGATTTTCCCAGGAGGGAAAAATTTTTCCAACCCCCCACAGCAAATTATGGGCCCCCAAAAAGCGAGGCAAGATTTAAAATAAACCACCCCAGTTATTTCCCACAGTCCCAGCCCTTTTGTTTGGAACAGTGGCCCCTAGGTAAAACCCCTTCCCCAAAAATGAAAATTTAAAAGCCCACTTCTCCCCCTTTCCCGCTTTTCAAACCCCAGCTCCCATACATACTGCACACTTTTTCCTGTCGTGATGGGTTGGGGCCCGTTTTATCAGGAGCAGGGGGGAGGTTTGGGCAATCGCATGCTTTTTGGGGGTTTTTCGGGGAGTGAACAAAATTCCCCACAAAAAAACCCCCTTGAATTTTGGCTTAAAGGTGGGTGTGTAAAGTTTAGTGATTATCTCTTGTTCCCTTTTTATGTCCAACAGACAATAACCTTTTAAATCACGTTTAACAAGTCCCTTTGGGATCGGGGACACAGGTGGCGGGCCCCCTTTTTTCACTTATCATTTCACCATTAAGTACAGGGCAGGGCAAGCAAAAAAAAGATGCCACGGTTTGTCTCGGCACCCCAAGAGGCCCCCCATGAAGATAGGGTTTTTTAAAAGAGGGCTGCATGGGCGACAGGGCGTCTCATTGAAACACAAGGAACTAGATCATGAGGATTTCTCTGCCTTGTGGCGCCACCACCCATCGGGGCCCCTTCTGTTGGGGGGGTCCCTTGCAAATTGACCCCAAATTTACCCCTTTGGGGGGGGAAAATATTTTCCCCTCAATGAACGTGTTGTTGGGGCACAGCACAAAAACCGACCCCTCTATTGGGTTTTTAAAAACCTTTTTGGGAAAAGGAGGTGAAAAACCTGGGTTCAAAAAAAAACCCTTTGGGAAACCCTGATGTTAAATTTTGCAAAAACAATGGAACAAACTTAAACCCCAAAAAAGCTTGAAAAGGAAGTTCAAAAACCAAAGTTTCCCCCTGTGTCCCCAGTTAGTACTCCCCTAAAAGGGAAAGAGCCACAAAATTGGCATGATGAGGTTTCACCGGTTTTTGCCCGCCCCCTTACATCTTCCAAATTCTTTCTTTTGGGGAAAGGGGAGGGCAAATTGAAAAAAAAATGCAAAAGTGTCCTCGATGTCTCATGAGAAAACCCTTCCCCCAAAAAAAGGCTCCCCCATTGGAAAAAATTCACACAACCTATCCCCAAAACTAGTTAGGGCGTTTTATCCAGGGGGCCCAGATAGGGGACCCCGGGAAATTTTTTATGTTGAGGACCTTTTTAAAAGTTTGTTGGGGCAGGGGACAAGAGATAAAAAGCTAAAACAATCCCAAAGCTTTTTGGGACAACCGGGAATTCCCTTTAGGGTTTTCCCTTGTCGCCTGCTTAGCGATCGGGGCGGAATTTTAATCCAAGATCTTAAAAGAGCCTGTGCCTGTTTGGGAAGGTAAGATCCGGCCCAACCCTATCCCCCGGGGAAACCCTGAAGGGCAGTAAAAAGGGGACACTGTTGGACAAAAATTAAGGCAAACTAGAGGGAAAAGGAAAAAATTCCATTGGGGGGGACTTTGTTAACCCCTTTAACACATCCCCTAAACTGTACCAGAAATGAAAACAGGGTTTCCCCTTTTGATATTTTTGGGTAGACAGCCAAGGTTGCCCATTGATTTTGTCTTGGAATGCCCTTTTGGAAAAGCTACTTAAAGATCTTATTCAGACTATGTCAAGCCCCTCCGTGAAGTCCCAAAAAAGCACCCCGCGTCCAACACCCCAAAGAAGATGGGTGAGAAAAAAAAACCGTTTTGGGACAGGAAGAAAAGGGGGCTGTTAAACCCCTTTTGGGGTTGATAGAGCCCCCAGAAAGGGAAACGTTAACTGGGGGAAACAAGCTTGAAACCCGTTGGGACAAGCCGTCCACGTTGAAAACGATCAGAGAAGTCCTTTTTATTTTTGTTAAACCGGAAACTGGAAAAATTTCCCTCACCGGCCCCTTAAGGAGGTTTGTTTCCCCTTGGGTTTTTTTACCTGTGGGGATAAAAATTGAATGGGACTCTAAAAGGGGAAAGGGAACCCAAAACCCGGACGAAAAACAAACAAGACAAAAGGCCCGCACGGGAAAAAGGGGAAAAGAGGATAGTGATGAGGATAAAATGGGATGATGGGAAAATCTGGGGGTATCGGGGAACAGATTATAAAAAAAAGGGCCCCAGGGTCCAAACTAACATTTTCCCACCGGGAAATTAACCTTTTGCATATTTTCCCCCCCTGTGTCATCCCCAGACATTGCAATCCACAAATTTTCCTCCCCCAGCTTTGAAATCCAGCATGAACACACCCAATGAAGTACCGGGGTTAAGTGTGGGGTCCCCCACGGACACTAGGTCCCCGACCATGGGTTATCAACTTTCCCCAACCAAAAGCACCCCCCGTACTAAACAGTTCCCTTTCCCATCAGAATCTGTAGCCCAGGTGACAATGTTGAAACTGATTATTTTGGGTTAAGAGTCAGTGGGCTTGGGGGCCCCTTGATAGGGGAAAGGGGCCCCCCCGGAAAGGTTTACTTATGAAAACTAGGAAAATGATTTTGGGTTTTAGTTCTTTTTTTCAAACCTTGGTTTTTCTTCCCAAATTTGTAATGTCACCTCCCCCAAGGCCCAAATTTTTGGTGCTTTGCTGAAGGGACTCATGCTGTCTGGGGGGAGGAAACCCCGGGTTTTTTTTTGTAAAAAACCTTTTTTTATTCTTTTTTTTTCATTTAAATTTAAGTTTTTCAGGTAATTTTTTTCCCAAATTTTTTTTAGGAATGCACCGAAGCCCCCAACCGGGCCCCCGTTGGGGGGAAAAAAATTTTTCTTGGGTTTTTGGTTTGGATAAAAACACCCGGGGAAAACCCTTTTATCACTGGAAAGTTTTTTTAAGCTTTTGGATATGGTTATCCTTTTTTGTTGGGTTTTTAAGGAGGGGGACTATTGTTAAAGAAACCCGGGTGGGGTTTTAAACGGTGCATTTAGCAGTCTGTTTCTCAAGGGGGAAAAACAACAGTGTGATTTAGGGGGCCCCAAACCCAAAAACCAGTCAGGATATGCTATTGTCTTGGGGGGGAAGTGATTTTTTTGGCTCAAATGAGGTTTGTTTTACGGGGGAAAACCCAACCCAACACAAAAAACGTTTTTGTTTAGCAGGTGCACTCCCGAAAAGCCAAAGCTTTTGTGTGGTGTGATGTAGGGGCCCGGGAAAAGTTAATATGCATTTTTATTCGTTTTTACTGGTCATTTACTGTTTTGTTATTTTGTTTTTTAAATTTAAAAAAAGTTTTTTACCGTAATTATGACAACGGAAGAAGGATTCTCCCCTAAAATACTTTATTAATTTTGAAATTCAAATGCAGTAAGTTCATTTTAGGGGGATTTGTTTTTTTTTTTTACATTAAAGAAATTTTGTTTGGGGAATTTTTTTTTGTGCAGGCGGGTTTTCTATTGAAGAATCATTTTAAAAGTGAAGTGCTGTCCATGGACTGGAATTCCCCTGAAGATTTCGAAAAGGACTTTTCTGGATCTGATGGCCACCTGTTTTTCCAGGAGGGTGGTGGAAAAAACTTTTTCCCCTTTTCCCCTTTGGAAGATAAAATATTTTTATTTCATCGGGAGATCTCAGACCTTTTTTTCTATAAATTTTTTTGTCAGGCCGGGCGACAAAAACCCGATGCATCAGGGGAAAAGGAAACATTAAAACCCAAAATTTAAACCCCTAACGAAAAAAAAGGGGAAAATTGGTGGACTGGGGAAGAACTGCACGGGAAAAAAAGGGGCAACCTAAATGAACAGTATTAAAACGATAACTGGTTGAACGGAGGTCACCCAAATTTGTTTTTGAACGGGTTTTTACTTTCCCTCATTTTTCCCAAATTTTTCCCTGTTCATGTCCATGTTGTGAAAAAATTTTTTTTTTTTTTGGGCCCGGGTTTTTAATGAAAATGGTTAAAAAAAAGGACAAAAACGTTCTACCATTCTACTAAAGTAAAATCAGTCCTTATTGTGGTTGGGGGTTTTTTTTTTTACTCTAAGCAGAGTTACCACCAATCTCCTCGCAATCTTAGTTATTTGGGCCGGGGTTGTGAGACTTAAGCGGGGGCCCTAAAGACCAAATTGATTCGTTTTTAGACTTTTTTTTCCTGACTCCCGGTCAAGGGGTTTAACGTAGTTGATCAAACGGGGGAAAATTTGAGCCCCAAGGCACCGCCATCTTGTCCAAAAACCGGACACATCATAACGAAAGCCTAACTTTAAAAAAAACATAACCCATACTAAAAGATATTGAACCTCCCAGAAATACCAAATTTCCCAAACAATAACCCCGGGGACCATTACCCCAAGGGGAATTCAGCCCCAAAGGAAAACCGGCAAATTTGTACAAATAAATTATAAAAAGAAATTTTCAAAAAAGTACTAAAATCTGTAAAAAAAAAATTGTGGAAAGGTTACTTTTCGGTTTTTTTTTATAATTTGTACAGTTTGTGTTATGTGTAAAACCCGGGACCCTTTTTTTGGGTTTATTCCCGGTGTTCAGGATCGGGTTTTTAACTCTGCCCTGGTTCCCACCACTTTTATCGCGGCATGAGAGCACAAGGAAAAAAAACACAAGGCTGGTAAGGGGTTGATTTTTACCAAAAGTATTTTTAAATGGGATATTTTATTTTTTTCTCATTTTATCTACTGACTTTTAAAAAATTCATATTTACCCGCACTTTTTTTTTGGGGGAGTTTTGTATTTTGGGAACAGAAAAAAAATATGTGATTGTGAAGGGATGATAAAAATTTCCAAAGACAGTATTTAATCAGTTCATATTAAGCTGTATTTTTGGCCTTTCAATTTCCATCTCCCGAAGCATCTATAACCTGGCTGATCGTTCAGACCTGACAGAATATTTGCCCCTCACTATTTTGGAAAAGAAGAGTTATGGAAATTGAATGTTTTGTCTTGGGACAGGTTATCCAGCCAGGTCTGTGATATAGTTTTAATGTGCGGGCCCTTTAAAATTTTATTTCCCTTTAATTTGTGTGTGTGTGGATTTTTGGAATCAAATGTCCTGCAGCAAGGGTGGAAGGCTCCCCCTTCCAAGTCTGACAGATACACTGTCAGTCTCAACCATTTTTGGGAGGACACAAGGGGTTCTGGATCCCAAACCTTTTGATGGACAGTGTGCTTGAAAAAAATGAATTTTTTTCCCAAATTTTTATACAACGGGTTTTTAACCTTTTTGAATAATTCCTAAAAATCCCAAGAAATTTAGAAAAATGTATGAGATGAATTATTTGCACAACAAAAGATCTAAGAGGAAAGGGAAAAAAGTTTTAAAAAACCCTTTTACTACCGTCAGCAGATTCTTCATGACCCATAGGTCAGTTTATGTACCCCATTTTTTTGTAAAAAAAATTTTTATTTTAAACATTTGAAATGTTTTTTCTTTTTTTTTAGATTTTTAGATTTCACTGATGTTTGGAGGATTTTTTTCAAAAGCGCTCCCCTTTTTAAAAAAAAACGCAAAAAACTGCTCTGGTGAAGGATTCATTTCTGGGTGAAGGGGGTACAGTTATCATCAAAAATAATTGCAATTTTTTTTGAGTATTTAACAGTCATGAATTTTTTTTTTTATTGATTTTTTTTACAACTCTCTGGTCTAAATAGGCCCCTTAAATCTGCAAATTGGGGTTCAAAAGAGGGGTGAAACTTTGGGCCCCCGCTTTTGATTTATAAAAGACTTGGGTTAATTGTTAAACATGTTAAAAATTTTTTAAAAATCCAACCCCGTTTTTCTCTTAACAACCCTAAACCCCAAATTAACTTTAAAAAATTTCCACAAAAGGGGGTCCCCAAAAAACTCCTTAAACTCTGAAACGTGTCCTAAACACTTTCTGGGGATCACTTTTTGGCCCCCCACACTTTGACCTTTTCCGCCCCAACTCACTTTATGGAGGAACTTCAAATGTTTTTTTAAATCTGGGAAAACCCCAAGTCCTAGAGACTGAGGGTTTTTACCCGTTGGGCCCGGGGCCCCACAAATAGGGGGGAGGGGAAAAAGGGCCCCTGTCTCTATCTTGCCCCCCGAGAATGGGGGCAAAACAGAACCTGGTTAAAAACCCAAATTTTTTACCCCCCAACTCCCTTTTTTGGGGGGAATTCCCAAAGTCTATAACTCCCGAACCCCAAGTCCTAGAGACTAAGGGTTTTGGGACCGGGGACTCGGGACACACAAAATGGGGGGTGGGTCCCCCTGTCTCTATCTTACTCCCCCCGAGAATCGGGCAAAAAAGACCCCGGTTAAGATCATATAAAACATTTGAAAAGACAGAGTAATATCATAAACACTTTCTTAATATATATAATGAGGGAAAAATATTTTCTCTTTCCCAGAGGGACAGCAAAGGGTTTCTTCTGGGGTTTCTTTTATCTTCTCCCCAAAAACCAGCTGGGGCTTTCCCCAAAAAATCAGCGGCCGGGGGAACAAAAGGGTCATTTTGGTAAAATTTTTAGAAGGTTTGGCAAAAATTCCAAATACTGTAGATTTGCCAAATTTTTTAAACACATTTTTTTTAAAATATTTCTTTTTTGTTTAGCATCCCAAAGCCTTTTAGGATGATCTCCCGACCCACTGAAGGAAACCCATCAGCCATATTTCTTTCCAAAACTTAAAGACCCGGGTTTTTTTTTATATTGTTTGGGCAAAAACTTCTTAAAAGTTAGTCATGTACATCCTTTGGGGTTTTTTTTGGCCTTCAAGTCAATTTTGTTTTCGGGGTGAATGGGTGGCGCCCCTTTTTCCAGCCTGTAAAATTTTTTTTAGACAGGTAAAAAAGCCAGAGAAAGTTTTTAAACAAACCATAAGTAGCTTATTTGCAAAATTTAAAATGTTTCCTCTGTAATTCCCTCCTTTGGCTCAGTGTTGCTTTTTTTCAGGAACCTCAAATGAATTATCCATGTATCCAGGTAAAAATCTTCTAGGGGGATTCAGGGCATCTCAATTAAATACACAGCCCCATTGATAACACAAGTTAAACTAACCCGATCCCTTTTTAACAACGACAAGAGAAGAAAAAATTCTCGTCTGTAACTGATGAAACCCTTTTTTTTCATTTCCAAAAAAACTGAAGCAGGTCCTTCGGTTCTACTCACAACAAAGGCGTGTTTGCTTATTATAAACCAAGCTTTTGGGGGGTGGGGAACCCAAAAACTGTAGTTCTTTATACAACTGAAAAAATTTAGAGGAATTTATCAAGCAGGTTATCGGGGCTTACTGAATCCCGTCCTAAAACAGTTGAGCTTGTCCGGGTTTAAAAAGTGTTCAGTTGAAACACTGGGTTTTTCTGAAGAAAAACAGCATCTCTTCACCTTGATTGTGAAACCCTCGTCTGTCACCAATGGGTGAAAAGCTGTGGAGCTGGAAAAAAAAAATTTTTGGGCTCCTTTTTTGCACTGGTACTGATGAAAACAAACCCTTTTGCAAAAAAAATTAGCGGTTTTTTGTTTTGATTGAGCATGAAACTTGTTTCCCTGATCACTTTATGTTTTCCCAATGGTGACACTACAGAGTGAACTGATTCTAGAAAAAAGAGTTTTGGGTATTTCAAAAAGGTTTTTATGCTTTTAGATGTCCTTGGTTTGATTCCTTTAAAGTTATGTTTATCAGACAGTTGTTTTAATCTGGGTTTTCTAATCTGAATTTAATGAGTTCTCTTTCTTTTTATATTTTAAACTGTAAAAGGGAAATCACTTTCCTAAGGGAACAATGCCCCCAAAAGAAATGTGTTGGGTTTTTTACATTTGCAGACATTTTTTATGCAGTAATGTTTTGTTAACAGTTTTTGTACAACCACAAATGTTTTTTTATTGGCATTTTTCTGCCCCCTTTTGTTTTAAAAATTTTTAATTTTACAGAATTTTAAATGGGGGTTTCACAAATAAAAGCCAAAATTCAAGGATTCAATTTTTTTGTCAATTCACCCCTTTGGGGAAAAAGGGGGAAACGAAAGTTGTTTTTCTTCAACAATGTGCATTTTTAAAAATAAAAAAACAATTTAAACAAAACTTTTAAATAAACTTTTATAATTTTAAAATATATAAAGAAATATGGAAAACATATATATATATATATATATAAAAAATTGCAGGTTGCTGAATGCAAAAGGTTATGTGCAAAATTAAAAAAGGGGCTTAGTTAAGGGGTCCAGGTGGCAGTGGGGGGGGGGGGCCCCCAGAGTTTGGGGTCCAGGGGCGGGGGCGGGGGGGGGGGTGCAGAGTTGGGATCCGCAGCCCGGGGGATGAAGTTTTTGGGCAGTCTTTTTTGGGGGCGGGCCCCGGGGGGCCCGGGAACCCCCTCCCCGAAGGAGGTAAGGGGGGGAGGGGGGTGTTTTCCTCCCCCAATGTTGATGGCTCTGGGGTGATGGGAAAATGTCTTAGGGGCAACAGAGGGGGAACCATGATATTGCTGGGGTGCATTCACTATGCGTTTCAGGGGCCCCGGGGGGGAGGCAGCCTTACCAACAGTGATGCAGCCAGTGATGAAGCCTTGGTGCCCCTTTGAAGGGCAAGGGGTTGGGGGGGGACATGGGCCCTCCCGTTTCGGGGGAAATAGAAATTTTTTAGCTTTCTTTGGGCCCGCTGTTTTGTTTTTTGAACCTTTAGAAATGTACCCCCAGGAACTTGTGAAATTCACCTTTCCACTGCAGCCGGGGGTTTTGATGGTCAGGGGGGTTGTGAAGGGGCCCTTTTCCTGAAATCATAAAAATCTCTTTTGGGCTTTTTCCCCGTTTGGGGAAAAGATTATTATCCCCCCACCACTGGACCAGTTGGGCCCCCCCACCCCTTAGTTTTCCTCATCCTGGTTGGTGAATGAGGCCCACCACGGTTTGGGCCAAACTTTTTATGATTTGGGTTTGGGGTTGTGGCTGGGGCCGGGAGTCAGCGGAGGGGGAAGGGGTGGCCCCGGGTTTAATGCCCAAACCTTGGTGGGGGCCCCCGTGCTCCCGCATGATGGTCCCCGGATTTTTGCTGCCAGCCCCCTTCCTTTTTGGTCTCTCTGGTAAAAAGTCCAGCACCCAGTTTTAGAGGGTCTTGAATTTCCCCGGCATCCCAATTTTGTGTTAGCTGCTGGGGATGGTTGTATTAAATCTTTTGGGAAAAAAAAAAGCAAAAGTTTTGGAGTCGGGGGTGAGGGGTTTGGGGGGGCGGGCCGATGGCATCCCCGGAGACCTGTTGGTCCTGTATCCCCAAAATGAACGGGGCATGGGTGGGGGGGGGACGGATTGAAAACACTTCATTAATTGCCAAAGGCCCCGGGGGGTAGTCATTTGGCTGGAAAAGGGGTTTTTTTTAGTGCATTTGTGGTGGCCTTGGAAAATTTGGGGGGTGTTGAAATTCCCGGGGTTTAAAACATCCTTGAGCTCCCCCCACAGTCCTTTAGGGGCCCGGCCAGGAGGGTTTTCCGGTTCCATGTGCTTTTATCCTAGGAGGACCTTCCCCACACTGGTTTAAGATAAGGAAAAGCCTGCTCGTCCAGGGGGAGGTGATGATTTTGTGCTGGTGTGGTGTTCTGTGTTTAAAGGGCCCAAAAAATCGCTGGGGCTGTTCAAAGTGAGATGTCACTGCCAGGTTTGTGGGGTGGGTGTAGTCAGTGAGGGGTTGGATGCCTCCCAAAAGGCTTTGTGTCCCTTGGGGTTACTAAAGGGGTTTGGGTTTTTTTTGCTGTATTTTTTTTTTGCTTTCTTTGATTCCCCGGGGCAGGTTGGCTCTGGCTGTTGCTAGCCCTGCAGCGCCCCGCCCCGAAAAGGGGTTTTCCCCAGCCCCCAGGGGTGTGGACCTGGGCCCGTCAACCCATGGTTTCTGGTTGCCTTGGATGGTAATGGTTTTTTTTGGGTGACCCGCAATGCACTTTGTGATGTAACCCCTCTTTGGGTTGGGCTGATGACCCTTTCCTTCGGGTCTGTCGCCCCGGTCTCAGCAGGATGGTGATGTGGGCTGAGAGACCCAGGTGGGGGGGGGAGGCCTTGTATCCCCTTTGTGGTTTGTGTAGACAAAGTCCAGGGGGTTTTCCCTGGGGTTAAAATCAACATGTTGATGTAAAATGAGGAGAAAACCTTTTTAAATTAAGTGGGGTTTAAGTCCCCAGTTTTCGAAAACCCCCTTTGGGGGTGCAGTCTGTTTTGCTGATGGCCTTAAAAGGGGGCCCAAAGGGTTTTTTTCTTCTGGTGTCGGGGGGAATGTAAAAAGCGACCGCAGAACGTTAAATTTTTCCCTTTTGGGGAAGAAGAAAGGGCCCTTTTTAAGATGATGAACTCCACCCCCTTGTTTATACAACAACAACATTTTCCAACCATTTCTGATGTAAAAAGACTCCCCCCGGGAAACCCCCCCTCCCTCCACAGGGGCACGGTCGGGCGGGGGCATGTTAGTCCAGCTTAAAACCGATGGGAGAGTCCGGGGTTTGTCTTGGCCCATGTTTCCCTAAAAAAGGGAAAAACAACAGTCCCTCCCCATCCCCGTAACAGATCTAAGGTTTTATGTGGTCCATCTTGTTATCCGGGGATCTTTCATTGGCTGGGGTCGGTGGTATTTGGTCTGTGGGCTAGCTGCTAGCCCAGCCTGGGGTGCCCTCGCTTGCCCCCCTTCCAAAAACCGGGCCCCCCCTTAGGGGGGGGAAAAGAAAACCAAGGACTTAACGGGGCGGGGTTTAAAATTCCCCCCAGGTTTTGAATTCCCCAACAGTCTTGGGCCAGAAAAAGTGTTTTTGGGGTTTTCCCGATTCCAAAAAAGTCTTTTTTGGGGGAAAGTTTTCGAAAAGTTTTTTGACACGGGTTAAAAAAAAGTGCCAGATGTGCCGCATTATTTGGGGAAAACTAAAGAGAAAGGGCTGCCCGAACCCCAATTTTTGGGGCTTTAAACAAAGTAAATTTTTAAAAAAAAGGCCTCACCCCTGGAAAAACCCCTTAAAAAATCTTAAGGACCGGGAATTTTACAGTGCCTGTTTTGGCCCCCGTTTTAAAAAAAGCCACAAACAAATTTTTTTGGCTTTTAAATTTAGGTTTTCCAGGAAAATGGCCAAGCCTTTTTGGTTTTTAAACCCCCCCAAGGGTGAAAATTTTGTGTTGCAAAAAGATTCAGTTTGCAAAGGGGGCCTTGAAAGGAAAGTTTAGACTTTTCAAAAAAGGGGAAATTATCAAAAAGGAATTTTAGAAACAGAAAGGGGGAAACTTTCCCCGGAACCCCGGGAAAAAATCCTGAAGGCCCCGAATTTGAAAAGTTATGGGTTTTCCCTGCTCAAAAGACCATTGGGAGCCATTTAAAAATTTTTAAATTTAAAACCTGAAAAAAAGATAAACCAAATAAAACCAGGGGTTTGCTTTTGGTTGGGTTTGCTTTTGAACCTGCTTCCAAATGGAAATTTTTCGAACCCTTTAAAAATTAAAGGTTTCCCCTTTGGCAAGCCCTTTTAAATCCAAAAACAAATTAAAAAGAAAGTTGCAAAAGGACCCTGCCAATTCTTTTTGTTTGGGAACAGGGGGTGTTTAAGGGAAGGAACAAAGGGGCCCCTCAACACCCAGGTGTTTTTTTGGGAGAAACGAAGCTTGGGGAAAAAACGTTTTTGAAGGAAAATTCATTTGGGAAAAAAAAAGGAATTTTTAAACCTGGAAAGTACAGTCCTAAAGGGAAAGAGGAAAACATTTTTTGGTAAAAGGTTTTTTTTTAAAAGTCCAAAGGGGCCCTGAAAGGAAAAATTTTAAAATGTTACCCAAAAATTTGGAAACTTTAATCAAAAAAATTTAGGGGGAAAAATTGCCCCCTTCAAGATTAACCCCCAAAAATTTAATTTGGAGCAAATGGGCTAATGTTACCCTTCCCCAAAGTACCAAATTTTAGGGTCATTGGAAAACAGCAAAGAATGTTTTTCAAGGGAAAACCTAAATCAAAAGGGGAAAAAAACTTTAAAAGAAATTCCCAAATTGATGTTTAAACTATTTTAAAGGTCCAAAAATGCTTTGTCTTGCTTATAATCCAAAAGGAAAATTTTAAAAAAAATTTTATGAGAGTTTTTCAAGTTTTGA
Organism: Toxotes chatareus; assembly: GCA_016801885.1. NCBI lineage: Eukaryota > Metazoa > Chordata > Actinopteri > Toxotidae > Toxotes > Toxotes chatareus. The sequence continues at coordinate 9,384 of JAFBJY010001277.1, read as the reverse complement.
AATTTTAAACCTTTTAAAAAACCCTTTTAAAAAGGATTACAATTTAAAAAAAAGAAGAAAGGGTTTTTTTTGTTTTTTTTTAAACCCCCCCCAAAAGGAATTAAAAAAAATGTTAAACCCCAGAAGAAGAAGAATTTTAGGGTTCTATTTTAAAAATAATTTTTTTTCAAATTTAAAATTTAAAGACCTTTTGGGGGAAACAAGGGACCTTGAAAGGGTTTTTTAAATTAAAAACTTAAATTTTGGCCAAAAAGGGAAATTTGCCCCCTTTTATTTTTTTTATTGAAACCTGAAGGCCCCCCCGGCTATTTGGGGGATTTGGGATAAAATTTTAAACCCCCCAAAGCATTTAACTCTTGAAGGGGATCTTTATAAAAATCAGCCTTAAATTCTTTCTGGCAAATGGAAAAACCCTTTTTAGTTCCAAAAAAAGAGTTTGGTGAAATTCAAAGTTGATTTTAAAAAAGGGAAAAATTTTTTAAAATTTTGTTTTCAATTTTTTTTTACTTTTAGGGCCCTTTAACTTCCCTTTTTAAGGGAAATTAAAATAAAAATTTTGGCAATAGAATTGTTGCAGGTAAAATTTTGGCCGGGGTTTTAAATTTAAACCCAAATCTAAGTTAAGAAGTTTTTTTTTTGGGAAAAAATTGGGGGTACACTTCCCGAAATTCTGCCAAAAAAACCAAACCCCAATGAAGATTTTGGGAACTTTTAATTTTTATTGTATTAAAGGGTTTTGTTTTCACCAGGTAAATTCAACAGGGTTTTTTAAAAATTTTCCCGGGGATTTTTTTTAAGACTGGAAATTGGCCCTTTTCCGTTTCCCCCTCAAATTTAATTTTTATAATTAAATTTTAGAGACCTTTGGCCTTTAAAAAAATTTTTAAAAGAGGGCATTTTTTAAAGGTATATTTTTTTTAAAAAGGTTTAAACTGTCCTCTTGGGATTAAATTTTTTCGCTTTTTTTTTTTAATTTTTTGGGTTTCCTTTAAAATCGGGAGGTTTTCCTTTTTTTCCTTTTAAGGGAAGGGGATGATTTGGGACAATTACATGGGATTTAGGCCCTTTCCCAAAAAAAAAGTTTTAAAGTAGGAAACTCCCCGGAATTTAACAACCCTTTTTATTTCTTTGCAGAAATTTTGGGAAAAAAACCCCCTTTTTTAAATGTTCCTGGGCCCGTTTAAATTTGTTTTGAATTCAAAAGGAAACTTAAGTGAAATCAATAAATGGAAAAATCCTATTTAAAGGGTTTGTAATTTTTGGTGGGTTTTAAAAAATTTCCCCATAAGTTTCCTTTTAATTTTATTTTAATAGAGGAAAAATCACAATTTTAAAAAGAAGGTTTTTTAAAATTTGTGCGTAACCCGTTGGGTTTGGTTTTTACCCTTTTCCTTTTTTCCCAAAAACCAAGGGGGTTTTTTTTGTTTGGGAAGGAAAGGTTTTGTATTTTATTTTGATTTTTAAACACATCCCGGTTTAGGATAATGTGGCCCGCTTCAAAAATAAACCTACTGAATTATTTTGCAGAAAAGTTGGGCTGGGGATAGTCCAGGCTTTAGGGGAAAACCCGGACCACCCCAAACCCCAAGGAAAACCCGTTCCCCTTAGGTCGGCCCTTTAAAAAGTATCCTCCTAAAAGGGTTTTAAGACCAAAGGGAAAATTGGGGCTTTCCCGTTTGGCAGCCTCTAAATTTTTAATTTTAATTTCCCCGTAAGGCTGGGTTTGTGGGACTTTTTTTGACCTTTAAAAAAAGCAGTTAAAAAAACCAATTGTTTTTTGAAAGGCCCTTTTTTAGGGTTTAAATTTTTTTAAAAAAATTTTAAAAAGGGGGGTTTTGGGTGTTTTTATTGTTTTTCAAATTTTAAAAATTTTGTTCCTTTTTTTATTTTTTGTTTTTCTTTAATTTAAAAATTTACAAAATTTTTAGGGGGGGTTCTGAGGAATTTTTTGGTTTTTTTTTTTAAAACAACTTTTAAACCCCAAAAATTTGCCCCTTTAAAAAAAGGAAATGGTTTTTTTAAAAATTTTTAAAGAATACAAAAATTACTTACTTAATTATTTTTGAGTTTTAAAAATTCGCAGTTTAGCCCAAAAAAATTTTAAAATAAATTTGAGCCAGAATTTAAATAAACCCATTTAAATTTCAATTTTTTAAAATTTACCAAGAATTTTGGGTTTTAAATTTAAATTGTTAAAGGATTTTACAAACAAAGTGATTTTAAAGTTGGCCGCCCCCTAAATCTATTTCCCGGAGAACAAAATGGGTTTCCAGGTTTTCTTGGTTGGGGGCTTTTTTTAATTTAAGGGGAAAAACACTTAAATTTTTGAAAAGAAAAAAAGTTTTAAAAATTTTTGTAGGGGGATTGCCCAAGGGAAAATTTTTTCACTCTCTTTCTCGGGGTTTTTACAATTTATTTAAATACTTTAAGTTTTTATTTTTTCCCCGGGAAGGACTTTTAAAACTTTGAATTTGGGAAACAAAAAAAGTTTAAAATTGTTCTCTTTAAAGCCCCTTATTAAAATGGAACGGGCCTTTCCCCTGGGAATTTTTTAAAATGTTGACCGAAGAATGGTTGGGGTGGGTTTGTAGAACAGGAGGAGGGGAAGGAGAGGAAACCATTTTAGGAAATTTTTTTTTAAGAACCTTTTTTACCTGGGCCCTTTAGCCTTTTTTGGCAGACCCCAAGGGGAAAATGAAAGGGGGGGTTTTTTTTTAGGAAAAGAAAAAACAAGGAAGGGGCAAAGACAAAACAAACAAGAAAAAAATAAAAGGGGAAAGACATACAAGGGATCATTTTGTAGGGTTCCTCAACAAAATTGTAAGTGGGGAATTTTTGTTAAGGGGCAATTTTTAACCCGAATCTTTAACAAAACCCAATTTTTTTTGTTCCTAAAAAACCCCAAAAAAACTTTTATATTTTTTGTATTTTAACGGGGGTTTTTTAAGAAAATTAGAAAATGAAGGAATGGACCCGTGTTTTCTTAATTTATTTTTAATTTTTTAAAAAAATTGAATACATTAGGGTTATTTTTTAAGGGTTGGCTTTCCAGTTTTAAATTTTTTTTTTTAAAGGGGGTTTGGGTTTTTGGTTTTTTTTTTTTGTTTTCCTTTTAAAAACCCCTTTTAAATTTAAAATTAAATTAAATTTGGTGGGAATTTAAAAGCCCGGGTTAAAAGTAAAAAACAAACAATTGGTTGGGCGGACTTTAATGCTATTTCTTGGACATGTCTGTGTTTTTTTTGTACCTACTAACTACTACATTTAAGGTGGTGCACATGCAGCACATCATTTGAAATCTGAAAGTCTTATCTTTCAGTGATATAAACCTTTACAAGATAAAACAACAACTTTAGGTAAAACTAAACCATCTTCTAAAAACAAAAGTGGTAACTGTCGTCGCTCATTGTTTTTATTTTTTTACTAGTCGCCCTGCGGTTCAACACGCTGCGCAACAACAACAAAAATGGTCTTGTTTTGTCGGAGATGTCCAAAGAATCCCGTCCAGTGAAAAAATACAATCAAAACATGTTTTAGGTGCATAAATGTTCAAAAGTTGCAATCGGATTCATTCCAACTGAAGACTCATCCCACTATTACTCCTTCGTTTCTACATTTTGTCGCCTTTAGTTTTGCTTTGAAAGTTCGCCTCACGTCAGGTAGTTGACCAATCACGTGAACGGAAAAAAAAAAAAAAGAAAAGTGGCTGCGACTCCTGTCGCTCACTTCAAAGAGCCATTTTGGTCGCGACCGACACATCACTAAAAAACAGGAGAGAGCGTCTATCTCAGAGGTGTCCAAACTGTTCCACAAAGGGCCATGTGACTGTAGGTTTTTGTTCCCAGCAATCAAGAGTACACAGTTTGACCAATCAACTGTCTGAAGACTGAGATCAGTTGATTAAATGAGTCAAATCTCTTACTTTACTGCATGGCATGCTGAGAATAACGTCATGATGTCATCATCTGCGGCTTATCTGGGTTCAGGCCCAGGTTGTGGCCGCCCAGTCCACACCGAAATTCTCACCTGGTGAGGTGGAGGTGGTGCCATCCAGAGTGGGGCTCAAACCCACGACGCTGAGAGATTGAGTCTCATGTTCTACCAACTGAGCTAACCAGGGGGCCAAACTGAGGAAGGTGAAATTGTAAATATGTAAACAGTTTGCTGTGAATAGTGTGTTTCATTCACATAAAGGTGTTGATTTCTGACCATAGCACTTTTTCTGACTCATTTCTTATAATGCACATGTTTAGTTTCAATAGAATAATGAGCATTCAATGTGTTTTTTCTTCCATAACTTTATTTCAGTACTACTAATTGTGAATATGAATATGAATATTAATATTAAATATGGAATATGATTCCTCTAAGTGTCACCTTTCATTAGAGCCCTCATTGATGTCTGTATGTTGAAGCATTCAGCAGTTATACGCTTTTTTATCCTGGCATGCCCAAGAGCTATCCAAAGTGTCCATTTTGGAAGCACCTGTGCAAAAAAGTCAAAACAGTTTTTTGTACAATTACTATGAAATTTTAACATGGAATGGGTAGGACGTCAATCTACAGAAATATGTTATCATCTAATCCATACCTACAAGCCCAGGTTATTAGAAAGATGCATTTTTACAAAAAAAAATCCAGGCGAGGTAAAGAATTTTTTTTTCTGTGTTTAATATTCTCTTACTCCATACCAGTTACAATTACAGTACATCAGACTGCTGAAATAAAAACTTCAGAGTGTTACCTTCACAAAGAGACCAAACTTTTCAATGTACTCCCAAGGGCTCAAGAACAGCTTTGAATTTAATTTGGGTATGTTTTTGACAGGCGTTTTGGAGAGAAGCCTCTATTCTTAATTCTCTCCATGTTTTCAGCTCTCAAGACTTTTTTGCAGCTTCTACCTGAACCTCTGTGATCTGGGGGTTTACTTTCTCCCTCTGTTCCAGCTTGGACCCTCAGATATCAGTCCTTATTTCACTGTTTACCGATCATTTCTCAGCCACATCACAGCTGTTATGTTATTACACGTAATGCAAAGCAAACTTTGGAATTATTTCATTTTAAAATTAAAAAAAATGTAAAAAATATTAATTCTTGAATTTTTTGGCTCTTTTGACTCATTTCTTTATATCAGATGCCAAAAATCTAAAAAATATTTTCTTTTTTTTTTTTTTCTTAGTTTGTTTCACAGTCACAGAGCCGTGTCTCTCTACACTGAGAGGTTTCTGTATAACGTGCTCAAATGACTTTGTATCACTGTGGTGGACTTTTTTGGTGGAGGAACTCAGACTGGAATTCGGAAGTAAGTTTCTGCAAAAATACTACAAATACAATATTATTGTAAAGTCATGTATTAAATTCAGATGTTGAATGTTACAGCAGATGAAATGATCTGTTTAATTTCAAACACTTTTAGTATTGATGATTTTATTTGTCCTCCATCACGGAGCTGAACTCAGAGCAGCTTTACTAAACTTTGCTTTACACATTCCTGTCATATTGAAATTCTTATCTTGAACCGTAGAAAAGATAAAACTTTTAGTCTGCCGGAAATATGTTTTCTAAGATTCATTTTCAATTGATTCATTTTGTGCACAAAGGCCCCAAACTTAGATTTAGTGTGACGTTATGAGCGCCATGTGAATGTCACTGTATGGTGTTAATATATGTGTGTTAATATACTAGTTGTCAGGGTGAACTGTGTTTAAGAGCTGGGATAGTGGGGAATTAGCGGGAAAATGAGATAGTGATATCAGTACTGTTTATGTTTATTGACTATGAAGAGCCTTAATTTTTTTTTTTCATTATACTTTGTTGTATTTGATAGAGAACCACATGACCTCCTTGCCTGCTAAGAGAGCAATAAAACCCCTGAAATGCTCCATCACCTGCTTCTTCATTGGGATATATATATATAGCCTGCAGGGAAGTTTTGGCCTTAAGTTGGTGTTCTGGGCTGACACACCCCAGTGTGAACTTGTGACAAACCCTGAACCAACGCCAGTAATCCCAGTGTCTCTACTACAATTTTCATTTTATGAAGCTAAACTTTTTTTAGATGAATTAAGATTCAGTTTGTTCAAATCAGATTGAAAAAATGAAAACAAAGATTTGGATTTGAAGATGTTAGAAAATCTCTAATTCATTTATATATATATTTTCCAATGCTGTTTGAAATCATTTAAAGACCAGTGCTTCAGCCCATTATTCACCAGTTCATCTTTCATCCCTCACAGTAGAAATGTTGGCCGACCTTGCTGTAGGAAAGGAATTGCCTTGTCTGAAGAATCTCCTCGCATCCAACTGTTGGTTCATTGCTCCTGGCTTCCTGAAGAAGACCTGACCCACGCTCTGTCCATCTCCCCAGTCTCAGACCCGCCTCCCTTCGACCTGCATTCACATCTCCACCAATGTGGAAATCTACTTATGATCATCCTGTCTGTCCACCTGCCCGGTTCAAACATTAGACTTTTGCTTCTTTTCCCCTGTTGGAAAATAAACAGTTGAACTCACTTCTGTCTCTGTGTGTCTGAGTCTGCATCTGAGTCCCAGTTGAATAGAGTACCAGGCTTTAACATGATCTTGTTTTGATACGTTTGTTGGTCATTAAAGGGAAAATGGTGAAACATTCAATTTGTGTGTGTCTACTTATCTGTTTATACAGTGTGAGAACCAGTTTGAATTTTTGGCAAACCAGTGAAGTGAGGACATTTGCCTGGTCATCACTTTCTAACAAACCTTAAAATGGCTGGATTTTAGGGTGAGTGTCAGAAATGGGTTCAGGATTAAGTTAGGTAAGGGGCTAGGGAATGCATGTTGTCAAGAAGTGTCCTCAAAGTAATGTAAGACAAAACTGTGTGTGTGTGTGTGTGTGTCTCAGTGAAGTGTATCAGTCTCTGCAGTAGCTTCCAGCTGCAGCAGTCACTTCAGTTTCGATTCAGTATGACTGAGGAGGTTTTTGTACGACACTTTTTCACTGTGTGAACAAATACTTACTGTTGATATAGAATTCACCCATACAGTAGTAACTGTTGCATCTTCAGCCTGGACTCCACTGATGGTCAGAGTGAAGCCAGAGTTTGATCCACTGCCTGTAAAACGAGCTGGAATCCCTGATGCTCGAGTGGAAGCATAACGAATAAGTAGTTTGTAGACTGGAGACTCTGAGGTCAGTTCACTGTTACTGTTGTAGATCTTAGATCTTTAATCCACAAGTGAACCTGGTTTATCTTCATCCAGAAGTCGAATCCATTCATTTTGAATGAATGAATGAGATTTGAAATAGTTGTTGTTCCATATTGTGACCTTTTCTTATCTCAGACTAAGAATTATTCCTTCAGTTTCACTTCATTTCAGTCACACTTTTTTGTTGATTTCAATGAAACTTTCAGAACTCACACACTGTATTTGTCACAGTCAGCAGACTAATGTTTTCTAAATGAAGTGTAGTAAATGTCAACTTTGATCCATTTCAGTGGTGAATCAAAGTCAGTTTTAGTCCAACATGTCTGATTTGATCTTTATCTTCTAATTCCAGACTTGACTGAGCTCAGCAGCATGTTATGAATCTGTGTTGACATGAATAGTTGTATGAATGTTGTGGTGACATTTGGATGATGTGTAGAAGGCTGACATTATGATGATCCACAATAAGAGAAGGACAAAGTCCCTCTACTCATGTTAGTGAAAGCTCATTGATTAGAACATATCTGATTGGATTAGAAAACAAGATTTTTATCCACATGATTTATTCTTTATTCAGATTGAGTTCCTGTAGTTTGTCAGAGATCAGCTGTGCTTCTCTGGCCTCAGCTCTGAAGTCCAACCCTCCCACCTGAGACACACCTGGACCTGAGTGTCAACAACAAGCTGCAGATTCAGGAGTGAAGCTGCTGTGTGGTTCTCTGGAGAGTCCACACTGTAGACTGAGACTCTGAGGTCAGTTCACTCTCTGTTACTGTTGTAGATCTTAGATCTTTAATCCACAACTGAACCTGATTTATCTTCATCCAGAACTTGAATCCATTCATCTTGAATGAATGAATAAAATGAGATTTGAAATAGCTGTTGTTCCATATTGTGACTTTTTCTTCTCTCAGAATAAGAATTATTCCTTCAGTTTCACTTCATTTCAGTCAGTTCAATCAATCAGACGTTATTTTCTACAGCACTTTTCATACAAATACATTGTAGCACAAAGTGCTGTACACAGTGTTAGTCCCTCCACACACACCCAAAATCCATCAACAAAACAGTTAAGTTTCCAATAAAAACAGGAACTGAGGAAACACTATCATAAATCTCAAGGCTTTGCAATGAGAAAACACTGGAGGCAGGATTAAAAATCAACATAGCAAAATAATATAAAATACATAAATAACAGGAAACAATAAAAATGATAATAGAATGAAGTGAATAATTTAAAAGAAATCAAAGTGAAGTTTGAAAAATGATCAGAAAAATGTTAAAAGAGAAAATTTGACAGAGTAAATACAAGGATCAAGGACCAAGGTCTACAGGGCAGGGCTGGAGTTCAGCAACCTTACAGCTCTAGGGAAGAAGCTGTTCCTGAGTCTGGTGGTCCTGTTCTGGATGCCCTCAGCCGCCTGCCTGAGGGGAGGGGTTGAAAGAGACTGTGCGGATGGGTGGAGTCCTTCATGATGCGGAGGGCCCCTCTGCATCGTGCTGTGTAGAGGTCTGACTGCAGCCTGCAAATCACTGGCTTCTGATTTCAGAGAGAAGCATGATGACATTTTGTAAGCATGTGGTCTGATACATGCACTGCTGAAATTCTTATAACTCCCCCTTGGTAAATGCAGAGAGTAATTTCCAGGAGGATCAATAAAGTAATTAAAAATATATATATATATATGGCACAGCCCCACAGTACTTTTTTTACTTAAAAAATATATTATATATTTGTGCTTTTACTTTAGTACTAAGCTCAGTACCTAATATCACACTTTCTGAATTAGTTCTCCTCTGCTTTCAGCTTTTTACCCTGACTTCATCTGTCAGCCAGTGATGATGTTTCAACCTAGCACGCCTCATGGTTCACTTCTGTTTATCTGAACATCTCAGCTGCCATCCCTGGTGGGTTGAGTGCAAAGAGGTTTGGAAACAATATAGAGATGAGCATTTCTGGAAATCACATTCAAACCTTATCAATCTCACTCAGTACCCTAAAACAGCTCCTATTGGCCCACATTTTCTCTGCTCCTCCTCTGTTTAGGGGCCAGGAACCATGGTCAAGCCCTAAAATGTTATTGCATGGACACTTTTCTTCATCACTACAGAAGTGTTTATTTTGTACAAGTTCATGTGTAAAGCTGGAAATACTGGAGGAATCTGACGGGACTTTGACTCCACAAACAACACGAAAAA
>JAFBJY010001276.1:0-25799 GCA_016801885.1 Toxotes chatareus | reverse complement strand
TTAAAAATATAATAATGGCAGGGCAGGGGCAGCAGCCTCCTGCACGGCCTGTGCCTCGAGGAAATGTGATAATTAATGGCGACTCATTTAGACTGACATACTCTTCCACTCCTGCAGCCAGGTCTCAGTCAGGACAGAATAAATCAATCTGCTGATCCATTATCAAATAATTTACTAACAGAGATTTGACAAGAGATCTAATGTTTAATAGCCCACATCTAATTGTGGTGTTTTTAGGTTCAGACAATTTTGATTTTTGAGGTTTTTATGAATAACACCCCTTGCCTTTTTGGTTTATACTTTTTATACACTTTCTATAGGATAAAGGGGTGACAGTTAGAAGAAACTGCAGAGAAAGTGTGAGACTGCAACTCCATCCTGGTCTCAACTCTGGGTTGTCATGACTGGTTGTCTAATAAAATCATCATATTTCTAGATATGAGCTACATGCATCAAAGTGGGATGAATGCAAATCTCTCTAATCAGACCAGGTTTTCCCAAAAGAAAATTTTCCAGTCAATAGAAGGCCACGTCATTTGCTGGACACCACCTAGACCCGGCCAAGCGGCCAGATGAAGACATGCGGCTAAACATGTCATCACTGGTCCAAATCAGACGGGGTCCAGAGAGAAAACTACGAGTCGACATTATTTTTGGCATAGTTACACCGATTCCACATTAATTTTAGTGACCTCTGATTGGAGTAATGAATTGTTTTTTACCGCCAACGTGAATACATGATCTTACCAAATCTACATTTATCCTTAGCCAGCAGTTTTAAATAGGATTCAGCGTTAAGCCCTCTCTGGCCCCAGGAATGCATTTAACTGTGGTGGCTGGAACTCTAACTTCACATTTGGCAAAATGGAGCTGCCAATAAACAGAGAGTTTTCCTCAAATGGGTGTGTCGCTGATTGGGGAAATCTGTGTGAAATGTGAAGCTGTTGGTGATGAACCAGAGAATCTCATTCATTCAAGATGAACTGATTCAAGTTCAAGTTCTGGATGTAGATAAACCAGGTTCAGTTGTGGATTAAAGATATAAGATCTACAACAGTAACAGACAGTGAACTGACCTCAGAGTCTCCAGTCTACAGTGTGGACTCTCCAGAAAACCACACAGCAGCTTCACTCCTGAATCCTGCACCTTGTTGTTACACAGGTCCAGGTCTCTCAGATGGGAGGGTTGGACTTCAGAGCTGAGGGCCAGAAGAAGCACAGCTGATCTCTGACGAAGTGCAGGAACTCAAATCTGAGAATAAATCATGTGGATAAAATCATTTCTAATCCAATCAGATATGTCCTAATCAATGAGCTTTCACTAACATGAGTAGAGGGACTTTGTCCTTCTCTTATTGTGGATCATCATAATGTCAGCCTTCTACACATCATCCAAATGTCAGCACAACATTCATACACAACTATTCATGTCAAAGCACAGATTCATAACATGCTGCTGAGCTCAGTCAAATCTGGAATTAGAAGATAAAGATCAAATCAGACATGTTGGACTAAAATCCCTCTTCATCACTGAAGGTTTTACATGACCTTCTTCAACCTGAACATTTCAGACCTCTGTTCTTGGCTGAAGGTGTGTTTACTGATTCTACTCTCCTCCACACCAGAGAGAAAAACACCTGCTTCTGACTTATGTCTCGATCATAAAAGACAGAACCTCCAGATTCATCAACAGCTTCCTGCCACAAGCTGTTAGAGCATTGAACATTTGAATCACAGACATATTCCCCCACATTAACTCCAAAAGACAGCACTGGCCTCTTTAATGCTCAGCACTGACACTTTTAATGACAGTCCGCCGGGCTGTGGACATTTACTGACTGACTTGCACAATGGGCATCTTAAAGTATGTTTGGGGAGGGCATGGGGAGTAGAGTGGTGAGGTCTTAGGGGTGGAGGGTCAGGGAGGGGGCTGTTTGCAGAGGCTGACTGTGTTTGTTTGTTTTTGTATTTACTAGTGTCCTGCCTTCACCACGTATCCTTACAAAAACTAGACAGCCAGATAAGGTCTGTACTCCAATGAAGAATGTGAGGCGTGACTTTTCTTGCTTTTTACTAAGTCACAGACACACACTCTCTAATGCTAGTTAGCTTGTTTGTATAGTAGCTGCTAACATAGAATGCTAATAACACAACACAATAAACATATCACTTTGGAAACTACACACACACTACTGATACTTACAGACTGTAGTGTTCCCAGGCTGAAGCGTGTGCAACTACATTATTACTGACTAAACTTGTTGACTAAAATAACGGAGCAGAGCGAGCCGGCAAAGATCCGAGTTAGAATAATAATTGAAAGAGCGCTCACTCTGTCGCTGTTTCAAAAACCAAGAAAAGTACAGAACACTTACTCTGATACAATTACTATGAACCTTGAAAAAAGAAAAAATACATATTTTCCATTTTATACTTTTTAAAAACTTTTTAACTTATGAACTTTAGATTTTATTTTTAAAGATGACAGCACACTTAGTATTTATTATTGCTAACTTTTACTTCTTTTGTTTTTTAACTTTCACTCTCCTGATCCCAGGAAGCGCACGGTGGTGGTGGAGGAGACACGCCTCTCCTGCCTCTGCGATCATGGCTGTGGTGCCCCTGAGCAAGGCACCGATCCACCCCAGCTCCCCGGGCGCCTCACTAGGCAGCCCCCTGCCCCAGCGTCTTTAGTGCATGTGCATGCTTGTGTGTGTGTTTCGTTCACTTGGTGTGGGTAAAATGCAGAGAGTCATCTCCCCAGGAGGGATCAATAAAGTAATTAAAATTAAATTAAAATAATAAATATTCAGGTCCAACTCATCCAGAACCTCCTCTGACATCTGCAGAACGTGAGGGCCAGAGCTGAACAGTGGATCTCAGAGAGTCTCTTCTCCTGATCTGTTCTCTGACTTCAGGAACTCTTGGATCTCCTGATGTACTGAGAGGTCGTTCATCTCCATCAGACAGAGGAAGATGTTGATGCTTCTGTCAGGAGAGATATCATCTCTGTTCATCTCCTTCAGGTTGTACAGATGGCTCTCTGGATGATTTCCTGTCTGTTCTCTGTCTGACCCAGAAGGCCTCCTAAGAGTCTCTGGTTGGACTTCAGAGACAGGCCATGAAGGAAGCTAACACAAACAGGTCCAGGTAGCCCATTATTTACTTTGGAGGGATTTCTGCATACATCACTGAGGAGGACACGAGTGCCTGCTGGTACCTGCTATGAGTTAGATTTGCACATATGCATCAAGATTAAAGGGTCTAAGTCCCTGTGTTCAAATCATCTTGTCCTAGGAAAAGTCCTCAGCTCTCTAGTCTTCCTCTCTGTGTAACAGTGGAACATGTAGACTGCAGCCAGAAACTCCTGAATGCTCAGATGAACAAAGCAGTAGACTGTTTCCTGGAAGATCACACTCTCTCTTTAAAGATCTCTGTACAAACTCCTGAGTAAACCCAAGGCCTCAGCTTGATCAGGGAAGACCACACTGTCTCCTAGGTCTTCTTGGTAGAACATGATGTTTCCTTTTCTCCAGATGTTCAAACCGCCAGCCAGACATTTCCCTGTCAGCCTCACAGCTCCTGTGGACTGCCCTCTCATGTCCCTCATCATACTTGTGCTTCTTCCTCTTGTCTGAACCAGCAGGAAGGTGTGAGACAGGTCAGTCAAGGTCTTGGGCAGCTCTCTCTCTGCTCTGTGGTCAACATGTGCTCCAGAACTGTAGCAGTGATCCAGCAGAAGACTGGGATCTGACACATGATGTGGAGGCTCCTGGATGTCTTGATGTGAGATGATTCTTCTGACAGCTCTTCATCACTGGATCTCCTCCTGAAGTACCTGCTTCTGAAAGCCAGTGAGCCTCAGATTTCTGTTACCATGTCACACATGCAGGAGGGATCTGATTGGCTGCTGCAGGTCGGGAAGTTATTCAGACTAGAGCCGAGGAAGGATTCCCCATGAGGTTTATAGCAGCACGTTGACAGATGATCAGAACACATCAGACACCACCTCCCTGTTGCTGGAACCAGTGAAAGTCTGCTTTCATCCAGGCCGCCAAAGATGAACAACACTCACAGACAGCTAGCTTCTCTGCTGTGACCTTCTTTAATGTTGATGGAAAATGTGGAGCAGCATGGGAGAAGTGACTGTACTTGCTCATCTCTGTTGATCAGGTTCAGCTCTCTTGAACGAAAGCAGAACCAGCAGATTGACGCCTTGGCTTTCTATTTCTGCTGCCCAGTCCAGAAAGTGAACTTCTGCACTGGAGTAGGTTTTTCAATTTCAGCGACGCCTGCTCGTCAGAAACGACTCTTATGCTCTGTTGGTCAGGTAAGGCTTTAAAGATGTCGTGGCACTCCTGATTGGAGTGTTGCAGGGTTTCCATCTTGGAAGGCTTGCCTCCAGCTGCCTCACCTCATGTTGGGTATTAACCTCTTCACTCTATCCTCTGTGATGTAAAAAGCTCAGTGTAGATCCTGTTGAGGAGGGTTTCACTTCCTGTTCCATCAGTTCCTTCTGCACATGTTCACATCTCCTCCTCAGACTGATCTTATGTTCATCTAAAACTCCAGCAGACTGCAGACACTATCTGCTGAAAAATCTGCTGACACAGAAGGAAGAATATCAGACTAAAGAAAGAGAATCTGAGAATCTGCTCATTTCTTTCATCTATGGATAAAACTATAGACAAGCAAAAAGAAAAGCTTTTTTCATTTTGTGGTATTTCAATCATCTTAAAATGCCAAAGCTGTATGATAGAACAAATGACTCATCAAACCACAGCTCCTGTTTTCAGAGATGATGACATGGAGTGAGACAGATGCATTAGTCTCACTTTGTACAGTGCTGCTCCTGATGGACTGTCTGCAGTCCAGCTCTTGTTCCTGGATCTTTCTCTCTCTGACATTTTATATCTTATACATTTTCCAACAACATTTGAACTTACTGAGATACTCTTGATTTTTTTGGGTGGATTACTGTGATTGTGAGATCCTTTTCCAACAGTCATTAAATCCCACAAACCTGACAAACAAATGATTTTAGCAGGCATGACCTGTGCTGAGACTCTGTAATGGTTCTGTTGATTGATGTGAACAAATATCCAGATTTTGTTCACAATGTCTAGAAGCTGTTAAAGTGCTCTGACGTAAATCATTAAAGTGGAACCTCCAACATGGAGACACTGTGTTTCTTCTTTGTCCTTCTTTTCATTGACAGGTCTACAGACTCTGAAGTGGGTGTAATCAGGCTCTCTGCACAATCGACTGAGACTGATAAAACAGTGGAGTAACATGAGAAAGTTCTCGCTTATAAATCTGCTGAAAAAATTAGTGTGTATATTTCTGTCTTTGTGTGGACACAGAGTTTTATGGATCTGGCCCTTGGTGTCCCCTGTTTCCTTCTAAATACGTGCTGAGAACTGAATCGCCCCTCAGGTCAGTTTACACTTAGAAACACTTCTTACTTTGTGTCTGAGGGTCCAGGTTCATTACTGAAGTCTGGAGGACTAAACTCTTGAACCTTGCTCTCTTCACAGACGGACAGCTGGATCCTGGAGACTCTGCTCTCCCAGTCTGTGGTCCTGACCTCTGAAAACACAAACACATTTTTATTCATATCACATCAATCACTGATAAATTGTCTGATGACAAAGTGATTTATCAGTTGATTATAAAATATGTGCAGTTTCCATGTGTTGATGATCTGACTACATTAGCTCTAAAGAACTGTAGTGGACTATTTTGATCTGTGATTTTATCTACATTTGGTGTTGTGTGTGTTTTGTGTTCACAAACATGAAGGAACATGTCACCAGTGTAATTCACGGCAGCTGTTACAGGCAGAGACGCATGTTAACTGCAGGACCTCAACACACTAAACACTGTTATAGCCAAAGTTTGAGGTTCACAGGTTTGTAGCAGTTCTCTTTACTTTGTGTCTGAGGGTCCAGGTTCATTACTGAAGGCTGAGGAATAATCTCTTTGACCAGTCACCTTCACAGACAGACACATGGATCCTGGAGACTCTGCTCTCAGTCTGTGGTCCTGACCTCTGAAAACACAACACATTTTATTCATATCACATCAATCACTGATAAATTGGTCTATGGACAAAGTCATTCTGGGAACTCTCAGCTGGACGCCCTGCAGCAACGTCACCATGTAGCACTGAACACTTTTACTGAAGGATGGAGGCAACACACAGCATCCATAAACAACACTGTTGTGTCAGTTAATCATAAAATATGTGCAGCTTCCACGTTGTGATGACCTGACTCACATTAGCTCTAAAGAACTGTAGTGGACCATTTTTGATCTGTGGATTTATCTGGTGCTGTGTGTGTAGGTGTGTGTGTGTGTGTGTTTGTGTGTGTGTGTGTGTGTGTGTGTGTGTTCATGAACAAGAAGGAACATGTCACCCAGTGTAACAGTGTTTCACTGATGTGTTTTAATATTTCCTGGCTCAGAGGAATCAGATCTATCAGGCTGTGATACATTCTGTGTGGGTTTGACTCAGCACATGAGATTTATTGGTAATAAGAAAAATATGGAAAATCACTGAAAGTAAAATGTTCTTTAGTCAGAAACAAAGAAACAAAGAAACAAGCAGCCTCAGCAGTCAGTATTAATACACTGATGAGCCAGAAGAACCAGGAAGAACAGATTTTCTGTCGTGAGCTGTTACAGGCAGAGAGACGACAACTGCAGGACCTCAACACAACAAACACTGTTATAGCCCAAAGTTTGAGGTTCACAGGTTTGTAGCAGTTCTCTTACTTTGTGTCTGAGGGTCCAGGTTCATTACTGAAGTCTGGATGATTAAAGTCTTTGACCAGTCACCTTCATAGACAGACAGATGGATCCTGACACTCTGCTCTGTCCTCTTCTTCCTCCACACAAACACTCATCTTTCTGACTTCAGTCAGTCTGAGAAGGAAACCAGTAAAACAGGCTGTGAGCTCAGACACACAAAGAATCAGGACAAGTCTGATCAAGAGTCACATGCAAGACTGAGAGAACAGGAATAACCCACACACACACACACACAGACTAACAGAGTCCACAGCAGAGACAGATATATGTTTTTTCAGGACCGATACCGATTATTAGTAGTTAAGTAAAACTGAATTTTACTCTCTCTCTCTCTCTCTCTGACACACACTCTTACTATTATCACTGACTATTTCTCTATCAATATTATCAGCAACCTTGCTTCAAGTGATTAAACCGTTAAAAACACTCAAACAGCCTACAGCATCTTCTACTTTATAATCAGTGTTCATCATAGGAACAGACAGCTGCAGCTTAACGTGATTGGGCCTCACAGTAACGTTAGTAGTCGTGAGTTGTAGAGTTTCATGTAGCTTCCACACAAACACACATTATTCTCTACCATAACACACATTCTCCCCATTGTTACAGTCTGCTTGAGCATCTAGACTCTAGACGCTTTTTTTCATTCTAAAAAGACACAAGTACTGAGCTCTGTGCTCTGAAGGCCTGCAGTAGTTTTCATGCTTGCCCTGAACCAAGTTTGTTTGCTGCCATCTTGTTTTCCAGTTGATTTGTAATCCTGCTTTGACTGATTTGGTAAATCATGGTTTGTTGTTGGGAGATATTTTAACACGCCATACAGGAATGATCATGTCCCCTGCAAAAGACCATTTATGAGCATGTTATGTCCACCAATGAGTCCAAATCATCCCCACAGGACTGTGTGAAATCATCCCAGTCTGTGCAGTTAAAACATCCCTGGAGGCAAAGACCGACTCATCTGTCCAGACATTTATGTCCAAGATCTTTTTTTTTTTTTTTAATTTTATTTTAATTTTAATGACTTTATTGATCCCTCCTGGGGAAATGACTCTCTGCATTTTTACCCACACCAAGTGAACGTAAACACACACACAAGTATACACATGCACATGCACTAGAGACGCTTGGGGCAGGGGGCTGCCCAGTGAGGCACCCGGGAGCTGGGGTGGATTGCCACCTTGCTCAGGGGCACCACAGCCATGGTCGCAGAGGCAGGGAGGCGGTTCTCCTTCACCACCACCCACGACCCTCCGATCTCAGGCCGGTCCAAATCCAAAGCTGCACTCTTAACTTGCTGGGCGCCCACGGCTGCCCCCTTTTCTTTCTCCCTCTTTAAAATAGTTTTTTATGTGGGCAGCAAATGCACACAGCTGTGGAAGAGATTTATAGGCCCTGTATAGACCCATAGCACAGGTCCAGTGTCTTTGCTCACCTGGTTGGACAGGAGACATACTGTAAAAAGTTTTAAATGTTCCATCATTTGTCCTGTAGAAATATCAGCTGTTCCTCCACTGATTGGCTCTTCTTTCCTCTTTCATATCTTTTCACACATGATTCAGAGACGACCATTTCCATTCACTGACACACAGATGGACTGAGATCCACTGATTTTATCTGACAATCTGTTTGTCTGCAGTGTTTCTGTAGAAATGACTTGATGAAACAAGCTGCAGGTGATTATTCCACATTAAAACAACTGAGGCTTCAGTTCAACTGTCCCTCATTATTATTACAGGGGCCCTTTTAATTGGGGCCCCTGGCACTTTCCAGTCTTTTTCTAATAGTAAAGTCTTAACTATATGAAGCAGCAACAACAAACCAAAACCAAACAGCAGAGACACAGATAGAAATCAATAAAAATAGCAAATATGTCCTGACAGACAGTTTTTCTGTTTGTACTGTGACCAGCCACAGAGATATAATCACCTATCAGAGCCGCTTGAGATGCTTTTATTGTGAGAGTATTTATGGATTTGGGTCTTTATCATCTAATTCATCAGGTAGGGGTTTGTCCTGATAGGACCAGGAGGCCTCTGACTCTGTGGATGGAGTGTTAACTGTCTCTCTGAAAATCACATAGAGCCTGAAAACCCTGTCAGTCCCTCTGAGCTCAGTCCCGTAGAGTTCATCTAATGACAGAGAAAGTCAGAGCTGTTCTCCAGCCGCTGTCCGGCCGAGCTCAGACCGCATTTAGCGGCTCAGACTGCGGGAGAGCAGCGGCTCAGGTCCGCCTCCTCCACAGGCTGATTCAGGCAGGAAAAGCTGCCTTCAGTCAGCAGTGTAAGTGGAGCCACAGACTAACAAAGGCTCCGTGTTCAGCTACTGACCATCAGCTCACTCTGCTTCTACTCTGACTGCACTGCTTCTACTGCAGATATCCACACAACATGGCGGATAATAATGGTCCTCTTCCTGCCTCATGCCGACTTTACAATGACAACTCAGAGTCTTTAACTAAACACCACAATGCGGTATAAAACACACACACAATAAAACACTAAAAAACTCGACCATCAGATAATTCAGGTAACTACAGGAAGTGTTGACGAGTAAAACATTAAAAGTGACATTTACCTTCAGACAGAGAAAATCATCTGCGCCACTAACGTCAGTGAAAGTGAAAGTAAACGTGCAGCAACCGTGGGATACAGTGATGGGAATTCCGCAGGGGCGTAACAAGCTTTTCAAAAGTGTGGGGATGTGTCCAGCTGTGGCACCACTGGGACCCTTTAAGAGAACTGGAGCTGCAGCTGAGCCGACTCTTTCCTCCAAGTGGCTCGTCAGATTTTTTTTTTTTTTTTTTTTTGTGCTTAAATGAATTTATTACTAAAATAGTGTTAAATTATGTGTAAAATGGATAATGTACAAAACACACATTATGTCAAAAGTTTATAATTTATATGGCTTATTATACTCAACATGGAACAGAGCGCTACAAAAAATACATTTTAAGTCCAAAAACAAATCCCCATCTCATGGTAGCTCCAGCTCCCAGGCAGGAGTCGGCTCAGCTCGTTCACTTCAAAGATTCTGCTCTAAGAGCCGTTTCATTCGACCAACACATCACTACTTCCTAACACTCACCTTCTTGAGAGTGCTGTCTCATGTCTCTTGTCTGCTGATGTCAAAGTAGATGAGGACTGCATCAGTGTCAGTGTAGGACAGAGGACACACGCTGTCATAGTTCCTTCAATTAACCCTTGTGTGGTGTTTATATTTTTGTTAGTCAGCGTGTGTTCCACCAGAGAATCCAAACACTACATTACTTTTACCACCAACCTTAGAAGATTCACTGGATTGTTTCATACAGTGTATTTGTAATTTAGCCAATAAAATGACAGCATTAAAGTTACACTTAGTGCTGCTGATGGCTGAAAGCTGGAGATTAAATTTATTTTGATGAGGCCATACTGGACAGTGTCCAGCAGGAGGTCAGTGCTCTAAATGTATAGACAAGTATTGGCTTCACCTGCCCCCTGTCTTTGTGTTGGTCAGAAGCATTTCATCCTGGCTCAGTGGTCACCACACACTGTCCCAACTCTTTTAGTATTTAATTTAAAAGTAATGGTAGGTTTTTTTTCCAACTCCTTCTTTCAAAGTTTTATTTTCTTCTACACTTTCCTAAAAAAAAGAAAAGAAAAGAAAATTTGCATCTTAGTAAACAGATGTAGAAAGTTTCAACTCTTTTAGTATTTAGACAAGTTTTTACTCTTTTTAGTATTTAGACAAGTTTTTACTCTTTTAGTATATTGATACATTTCTGCTCTCTTTAGTGTGTAAGATAAGTTTAACTGTTTGTAGTATTTAGATAAGTTTGAACTCTCAATAGTATTTAATAGCACTTTCTTTAAAACCTTTTAAAAGAGAAAAAGTATTGGTCTTTTTTTCCAACTCCTTCCTTCAAACTTTCATTTTCTTCTACACTTTCCTAAAAAAAGTATATATGTTTATTGCATGTTAGTACATAGATGTAGTAGTAAGTTTTAACTTTTACTCTTTTTACTATTTAGATAAGTTTCTAGTCTGTTTTGTGTGTAAGATACATTTTAACTCTTAATTGTATTTAATAACGCTTAATAAAAAAAAGTCATGGAAGTATTCACCCTGACACTTTTTCCAACTCCTTCCTTCAAACTTGTTCTTTTCTTCTACAGTAAAAAAAAAAGGAAAAAACAAATAAGCCTTGCTATGTATATAGGTTTAGTGCATCTCAGTACATAAGTCCCAAAAGTATTTAGCAAAGTATTTCAACCATTTAAAACATTTCTAAATGTAATAATTCTGTCGATTGAGACCAAAGGCATAACTTCCATGACAGAGGTAAAAGGCTTTAGGAGGGTCTACAGACAATATTCCATCCCAACATGTTCTCCCACAGTTCATATGTCACTATAATGACAGAAAGTACACAACACAAAATACCAATCAAAAAGTACAATGCTATTTTTTTGGATGATTTTTTAGTTTTTTCTGACCTAATTTTTAGTTTATCTAAAGAATTTTTTGTTTGAAAAATTTCCCATTTTCCTTTAATGTTTAAAACTACATTTAAATACATGCATTAGACATGCATTGTGTAATGTGAGAGCATGTCACACTGACTCCAGCCACTAGAGGTCAGGAGTGCACCGTTTTAAAGTGCTCTGATTATGTCAGTTTCTGAGTCTCACAGTCTGCATTAATGTGAGTGATTTACAACCCAAACTTTCACATCTCCTGAGCTCTGGAGCCTGAAACCAGTGGAACACACATTCATTTAGCTGTCAGATGAATAATCAATGCAACGATATGAATATTACAATGAACATTTCAATATGAAGAGTAGGAAGAAGAAGTTTGGATGGAACATTGTCAGAGGGTTTGGGTTAGGGTGGTGGTAGACCCTCCTATAGACCTGTTATATTATAAAGTGTTCAGAGGTGAACATGTTAGAATACAACTCAATTCATTCATTCATCAGTAGGAGTAGTAGTAGCTTTATTTGCAGCAGCTTTAATAATACTTTGGTAGTTGTGTCAGAAACAGCAGTGCTAAATATTAAACAGGATCTACAAAACATTAATAATCTAAATAAATCATCTACTGTATTAAATACCTTAAAACCTGCAACAGTTATAAAGAGTTTGGATTTTTAACAGTAGCAGCTGCTGTGTCAGATGTGATCAAATTATTAACACCTCATAGATGGAGAAGTAGTTGAACTTTATGTGTTTAGTTAATTTCATTTGACTAAATCCTTTTATCATCAGCCAAAATAATGAAGTTTTTTTTTCTAAAATGTAAAATGTATTAACAGTCTTACAGAGGTGGAGTTTTCTGGCTTCTTTTCCACACTGAGTCCATATTTTTATCTCTTTTGTGGTGAACTTGTCATAATGACTGTGTAGAAGAAGCAAAGAGCTGTAAGAGGCTCTGTAGACATTGTTCCATTGAAATCCTTTTTCTGTTGTAGTGAACACATCACTGAC
The DNA here is from genome assembly GCA_016801885.1 of Toxotes chatareus. Lineage (NCBI taxonomy): Eukaryota > Metazoa > Chordata > Actinopteri > Toxotidae > Toxotes > Toxotes chatareus. Next base: position 13,515 of record JAFBJY010001276.1, on the reverse strand, counting down.
TTCAGAAGATGTGAAAAGTATTATCTAAATAAAGAGCTTCAGCAGAGTCTAGTGGAAATATTCACTTCTATTTTTTCATCCATCACTGTGCTCACTTTTTCTCTGAAGTTTCCACAGACAGTTGAACCTGTTCAGCCTGCTGGAGTCTTATCTTCACCTAAACAGGGAGACTCAACTATTCTGAGCATCTGAACCTCGTAGACGGTCGGGTCAGATTATCTATCACACACTCAGAGGAAAGATCCAGTGAAGCTGTTTAATTCTCTCTTGTCTCTCTTCTCAGATACACCATCACACACCAGCCTGATTCAGCATCACATGGATGTGGGGGATGCTCAGTATATTAACCACGTTCCTACTGGCTGCTGGTAGGAAAGAGTCAACAGATGGAAGAGTAGAGAGACTACATGTTAGAACATGGGATAGCTGAACCAGTGCTCTGCTGCGTCTGTCCATATCTGATGGTAGATAAGCCTGATGTGTCAGATAGATTTATAGATAGACAGACGTCAGCTGGCTGCAGTGTCATGTACTAATAACCTCTTCATTCGTTTTTGTTTCCAGGTACAGAAAGGTCCCATTTTCTTCTTCTGCATCTTGAACAGGTGAGGAATCCCTGAAGATGAGTTCATGCAGCTCCCACGCTGTCTGTGAGAAGCAGTGTTGGAGCTGGCCTGAGGATGAATGAATGAATGAACTCGCTCAGCTCTCAGACTGCTTCTCACAGACAGAGTGGGAGCTCCTCAAACACCAGGACTCTGGCTGAACACACAGAAGCTGTACTGAACTACATCAGGTCCTGTGTGGAACATGTGACAACAAAAGACTCATCCAGGACTTCTCCAATCAGAAAGCCTGGATGAACAGCCACATCCGTCACTCCTCAGAGTCCCCGACTCCACCTTCAGGTCAGGTGATAGGGCATGGTACAGCGTTGCTAGAGCTGACCTGAAGAAGGGATTGATGCCCCACACCTTACTCTTTTACTCTTCATTCTCTAAGTTTTTTCTTCCAAGTATTCAAGTCTTCTGCTGAGAAGAAATTCACAAAGTCAATCAAATACAGGAGATCAGAGAAGTTGAATCCAGAAAGCTTTATTCCTCAAAAACAGAGTTCAGAAGAGTGAGTTTCTCCTGCAGAAAAAAACTGATGTTTACCATCTGTGCATCACTTATTATATTGTAAATTGTAGGTTTGTTTCAGACCAAGGGTCATGTCTGACCTTGCCCTTTTTCCATTTCATTCAGAGTGTAATAGTATCTGTGACTTTACTGTAAACATTACATACAAACATTACGGCACATAACTTCATGCACCACTCAAGAAAGCCTTTTGTTGCTTTGAATAACATAGAAGTTCCTGAAAGAAAAAAGAACAAATACTGTTTGTTGCTTATTTGCAAAGAGGGATTTTTTATGTACGTATTTTTTATAAAAGGATACAGGATTAAGTTGAAGCCTCTTACCCTTCTTTTCCATGCATGTGAGCAACAATAATATTAACCAGTAACTGGGTGGTGAAATATTTCAAACTTCCAGTCTCTTCATACTCTTTAATCACAGTCATCTCTGCTGGTTTTGAAGTAAGAATTTGCTCCACATTCTAAAAAAGAAAACATTATAAACATCTTTACAACTACACTTAGATCTATGTTGTAAGCAAATACATTCATCTAATACCTGTACATATTATTTTTTTAGGAATTATGTCTAATAAATAATGATTAAAATCTAGTTGTATACAAGTTGCAAGGACACTGTCCATCAAAGGCTGGCATCCAGAATCACTTGTGTCTCTGCTTAAAGTGCTTGAGACTGACATTGTATCTGTCAGACTTGGAGAGGAGCCTTTCACACCTTTGCTGCAGGACACTTAGATCTGAAGATCACACACACACAAGTATAAGGCAAATAAAATCTAAAGTCCAGCACATTAAAACTATATCACATACCTGGCTGGATATTACCTGTCTCAAGACAAAACGTTACCATTACCTATAACTCTGCTTACCACAAGTAGTGAGGGTCACATATTCTGTCAGGTCTGAACGATCTGCCAGGTTCAAAATACACGTTTCTCACCGCTGTTCAAAACAGCAAGGCTAGTTTTATAAGCTCAACTGTTAGCATGCTAGCCAAAACTGACTTTTCAGCTGCGTCTGCGCCGTTGAGCCGGAAATTATTCTCTTAAACACCGACATGCGGTTGCATTGTTGGATGTTATTTCCAAAACAGTATTAATTACCTTCAAGATGCGCGTCGTCATTAATTTGTGAAGCTTATCAAACAGTTTGTCATTACCGTCATACAGACACATCACACGCCACAGACAGTATGGCCGACATTAACGTTTGAGTGAAAGCTAACAGCTCCACAATGGCAGCTAAGGACAGTTAGCTAACTAATGCTGCGGGAGCTACTTGCTCTAAATAATGGAGTAAAAGCAATGGGGTTACGTTCAACATCAAGTTCGCTGTCATTAGCGGTACTATGTAAGTAGATAAAGTGAGAACAATGACAAAATATCACGCATTTAAAGTACTTTCTGATAAAAATCATGCTCTTACCAGCCTTGTGACGACGTTCTTTGTGCTGCTCATGCCGCGATAAAATGCGTCGTGAACTCCAGGGACAGAGTTAAACCAGATCCTGAACACCAGGAATAAACTCCAAAATTCAACTCGGCCTGGGTGTACACCTTAACACAAACTGTAGTCAGAGTTATAAAATAAACTCCAGAAATGTAACTCTTTCACACTTTTTGCCTGACTCAGATTTTAGTACTTTGTGAATTTGCTGTGTGTTAGTACATGTAGTTGAGTACAGTTCAGCTGCTGCTGTCCTTGGTGCTGAATTCACCAACCCAGCTGAATGGTCCTGAGTGATTATTGTTGTAATTCATTTGGTATTTTTGAGAAGATTGAATATCATTAGTATGGGTTATGTTTTGGTTAGTGTTAGGCTTTCAGTTATGATGTGCCCTCATAACTATATTAAGACAACAATGTGTGTGTGTGTGTGTGTGTGTCCTCCTGATGCCTTTGATGTATCAACATTCTACAGTCTGATGTCACAGGCTGCAGTAAGTGGACACACAGCCAGAGACAAGTTCAGAAGTCAAACAGGAGCAGAGACAGTTGGACTGGACAGGACTTGCTCATGATTTAGGAAGAAAGAAGCACTCAGATATTTCTGCACAATTATTGACAAGGAAGGAGGAGCTACTGCTGTTACAAGGACAAGAGGAAACTACAGGAAAGTCCAGATCACCTCCAAGGTTTCTCAGTAAGTCAAACCTTTTTAGTTGATGTCAGTGTTTCAGTTCAGTGGGATGTGTTTGTTAAATTGACATGATGTCTAATCACACAAGAACTTCAGCCCAAAGGTTTCAGTACATGTTCAGTTTATTTATGCTGATTGTATCTGTGAGATTTTCATATTGTCAACGTAGGTTTCATTTTTGGTTCAAAGCATTATGGTTTGTGTTAAAGGAAAGGTGCCTATTTTTTCAAGTTTGTCTTTTAAACTTCAAATTTTAAAACATTCACATGCTTTTATGTAAATGTAAATCATTTGTGGTTGTTGCTTTGGATCCTCCTAAATGATGGAGGAGTATAAAATCCACAGTCCATGTCCTGTGTAAATCAGAATCAGAATCAGAATAACTTTATTAATCCCTCAGAGGGAAATTCTTTCTGTTACTTTAACTCCCAGTTTAAAAGAAAAGAAGAGGAAAATTGCACAGTGTGTGGTGATTGAAAAATTTCTAGAATAAATAAGTTAATTAAAAACAAAATAACAGTATAGTACAATGAAAATCAAGTAAAAAATACTGCAGTAACTCCAATGTCAAATGTCAAACAGAACAATATATACAACTAATATACAAATAGAAAGATAGGGCATCTCAATATGTGCATGAGGTTTGTGGTTGATAGTTTAAAAGATAACGATACACAGTATACATGAGTCCGTAATTCTTACAGTCCAGAGGTGAAGGATGACGTGGTGGTAACGTGACTGTGTCACTTCCTGTTTGCTGTTTCTGCTTCTGCACTGTGGTGTTACGAGTGTTATCCTAGCTTATTAATCAACTCTTACTTTGCCGTGTTCTGTGGTCAATCTCTGAATTCCTGTACACGATATTGCTTTAGTTAAACATCTGTGGTGCACGTGTCCTCGGATTTAACACAACACTCTAATCACTCTCACTCTGGTCCGCTTAGCTGTTAGCAATGGCTTCTCTTCTCCTGCTGTCTCCTCCTCTCTCTTGCACGGTGTGTGAGATGTTTAGTTACCCTCTGCCTCCTTTAGCGATAATGGTATGTGTAATAAATGTAGCATTTTTTGTAGCATTGGAGGCGTAGACTTAGGGAAGTAGAGGCTCGGCTCGCACCATAGATAATCGCCCAAGAGCAGCGCTTAGCTAGTCAGTCCCCTGTAGCTGATGCGGACCAGCCTAAATTAGCTACAGCTAGCCGTCCCACGTTAGCTCCTGTCAGCCGCTCCCGGCAGCTCCCGAGCAGCCGGGAAGCCAGGGCGGCTGGGTGGCAGTCCGAAGGAAACATAGCATGAAACAACGGCCCGTGGTTCACCATCAACCGCTTATGTTTCAAACAGATTTTCCCCAATCAGCGACACACACCGCTGAGGAAAAAACTCTGGTTATTGGCAGCTCCATTTTGCGAAATGTGAAGTTAGAGACTCCAGCGACCATAGTTAAATGCATTCCTGGGGCCAGAGCGGCGACGTTGAATCGTATTTAAAACTGCTGGCTAAGGATAAACGTAGATTTGGTAAGATCGTTATTCACGTCGGCGGTAATGACACCCGACACGCCAATCGGAGGTCACTAAAATTAATGTGGAGTCGGTGTAACTTTGCCAAAACAATGTCGGACTCAGAGTGTTCTCTGGACCCCTGCCCGATTTGACCAGTGATGACATGTTTAGTCAGATAGTCTTCATTCCGTCCGCTGGCTGTCTAGGTGGTGTCCAGCAAACGACGTGGCCTTCATTGATAACTGGAAAACTTTTTGGGAAAACCTGGTCTGATTAGGGAGACGGCATCCATCCAACTTTGATGGTGCAGCTCTCATATCTAGAAATATGACAGATTTCATTAGAAAACCAAAGTCATGACAACCCAGAGTTGAGACCAGGATGCAGAGTTGCAGTCCCACACGCTTCTCTGCAGTTTCTCTAGAGCTGTCACCCACCCATGATTCTCATGATTCTTATTATTCCTACCATTCTAACGATTCCTTTATCCTATAGAGACTGTGTCTGCTCCCGTCAACAAAAAGTGCATAAATTAAAAAATGCAAGAGGTGTTACTCATAAAACCTCAAAAAATTTATACTACAAAAGCATCTGAACCTAAAAAACACCACAATCAGATGTGGGCTATTAAACATTAGATCTCTCTGTCTAAATCTCTGTTAGTGAATGATTTGATAATGGATCAGCAGATTGATTTATTCTGTCTGACTGAGACCTGGCTGCAGGAGGAAGAGTATGTCAGTCTAAATGAGTCAACCCCTGCTAGTCATATTAATTATCACATTCCTCGAGGCACAGGTCGAGGAGGAGGAGTGGCAGCAATCTACCACTCAAGTTTATTAATTAATCCTAGACCTAAGCCGAAATATAGTACATTTGAAAGCCTTATCCTCAGCCTCTCACATCCAAATTGGAAGACAGAAAACCAGTACTATTTGCTGTGGTGTATCGTCCACCTGCTGCTTACTCAGAGTTTTTGTCTGAATTCACTGAATTTTTATCTGATTTAGTGCTTAGTACGGATAGAGTAATTATAGTGGGCGACTTTTAATATTCATGTCGATACCCACAATGACAGCCTTAAGACTGCTTTCTATTCAGTATTAGACTCAATTGGCTTTTTACAAAATGTTAACAAACCAACTCACTGTTTTAATCACACCCTTGATCTTGTACTAACCTATGGCATAGAAGCTGAATATTTGACAGTATTCCCTCAGAACCCTGTTTTATCTGATCATTCTTTAGTAACATTTGAATTTACAATAATGAACTGCACAGCATCTGAGAAAAAAATTAACTACTGTAGATTTCTGTCTGATAATGCTGTTATCAAATATAAGGAAGCTATTCCATCTTTATTATCTCCGCTGCCATGTGCCAGTTTTACAGAGGGCAATGGCCTCAAACGTTACTCCAGCAGATATAGACTATCTAGTTGATAATACTGCTGCTTCATTATGCTCAACCCTTGACTCTGTTGCCCTTTGAAAAAGAAGGTCAGTAATCAGAGGAAGCTAGCTCCATGGTACAATTCACAAATACGTATTTTTAAAGCAGATATCACGAAAGCTGGAAAGGAAATGGTTATCCACTAATTTAGAGGAATTCCGCCTAGCCTGGAAAGACAGCTTTATAACGTATAAAAAGCCCTTCAGAAGGCAAGAACTGCCTATTACTCATCATTAATAGAGGAAAACAAGAACAACCCTAGGTTTCTTTTCAGCACTGTAGCCAGGCTGACAAAGAGCCATAGCTCTGTTGTACCATCCATCCCTCTAGCTCTCACTAGTAATGACTTTATGAGCTTCTTTAGCAACAAAATAGTAGACATTAGAGACAGAATCCATCTCATCCTGCCTACAACTGTTAATGATGTAGGTATGTCTAGAACAGCATCTTTAGAAATGTCTGCCAGTCCTGATTTGTCGTTAGACTGTTTCTCTCCCATAGATCTAGCTGAATTGACTTCAATAGTTTCTAAATCTAAATCATCAACATGTCTTTTGGATCCTATCCCGACCAGACTTCTTAAAGATGTGTTGCCTTTGATTGGCACTCACATATTAGATCAGATAAATCTCTCGTTGGTTACAGGATATGTCCCACAGGCTTTTAAGGTTGCAGTTATCAAACCTTTACTTAAAAAGCCTTCTGGACTCTGACATTTTGGGCAAACTATAGACCTATATCCAATCTCCCCTTTAATTCTAAAATTCTTGAAAAGGCTGTTGCAACTCAGTTGTGTGACCATCTACATAGGAACGGTTTGTTTGAAGTTTTTCAGTCAGGATTTAGAGTTCATCATAGCACAGAGACAGCACTGGTGAAAGTTACCAACGACCTTCTTATAGCATCAGATAATGGACTCTGTCTCTATACTTGTCCTGCTAGATCTTAGTGCTGCATTTGACACCATTGATCATAATATCCTATTGGATAGATTGGAACATGTTATTGGGATTAAAGGAACAGCACTAGGCTGGTTTAAATCATATCTATCAGATAGATACCAGTTTGTTCATGTTAATGATGATCCTCCATATATACCAGAGTAAGTCATGGAGTTCCACAGGGTTCTGTGCTTGGACCGATACTGTTCACCTTATACATGCTTCCCCTAGGCAATATTATCAGGAAGCATGGAATAAATTTCCATTGCTATGCGGATGATACCCAGCTATATTTATCTATGAAACCAGACGAAACAGATCAGTTAACCATACTTCAGGCATGTCTTAAAGACATAAAGGCCTGGATGACCTGTAACTTTCTTCTTCTGAATTCAGACAAAACTGAGGTTATTTTGTTTGGTCCCAAACACCTCAGAAACAGTTTATCTAATCATATAGTTACTCTGGATGGCATTAATTTAGCCTCCAGTACGACTGTGAGGAACCTTGGAGTTATTTTTGATCAGGATCTGTCCTTTAACTCACATATAAAACAAGTCTCTAGGACCGCCTTTCTTTCACTCAAGCAATATCAGTAAGATTAGGAACATTCTGTCGCAGAGTGATGCTGAAAAATTAGTCCATGCTTTTGTTACTTCTAGGCTGGACTACTGTAATTCCTTTATTATCAGGATGTCCAGTTAACTCTCTAAAAAGCATCCAGCTGATCCAAAATGCTGCAGCGAGAGTACTGACTGGAATTAGCAAGAGAGATCACATTACTCCTGTACTAACTTCTCTTCATTGGCTTCCTGTAAAATCCAGAATTGATTTTAAAATCCTTCTCCTTACATATAAGGCCCTCAATGGCCAGGCTCTTTCATATCTCAAAGAGCTGATAGTACCATATCATCCTAACAGATTGCTTCTGCTTCCCAGAATGCAGGTTTGCTTATGGTTCCCAAAATCTCTAAAAGTAGAATGGGAGGCCGAGCCTTTAGCTATCAGGCCCTCTCCTATGGAACCAACTGCCAGTTTGGGTTCGGGAAGCAGACACCTCTCTAATTTTAAAACGAAGCTTAAAACCTTCTTGTTTGATAAAGCTTATAATTAGTTGTAGTTACAGTCCTAGTTATTTATTAAACTTATAGTTAGTCACAATTATCTCTATAGACACTGTTACAGTTAAGGATATAGCCCTTAGTAGGGCTGGCTCAGGCAACTGAATCATCCCCTAGTTATGCTGCTATAGGCCTAGGCTGCTGGGGACATCCCATGATTTACTGCATGCACTTCTTCTTCTTTCTCTCTCTCCTCAGACCCACTCTCAAATTTATTAGCCTTTATTACATGTCATTAACTCTGTGTCCTCTCTGTCCTGTAGTCCTGTGTTTGTTTCTCTCTGGTCTCTCTTTCTCTGTACCTTTCTGCAGGTACTCTGGCTCTGGAGCTGCATGTCCTATGGTCCTGGCTCCACCCACCTGCTGCTGTTTATTGTTTACAATGATCTATTTCTAACATGTTTAATGTTCCGTTCTGCTACAGATAAATATTTGATTAATATTCTTTGCAAACTGTAATGTAAATAATTACCAGTCATGACAGCTTTTTGCCTCCGTGCTCTGTTTCATAATTCTAATCTGCTGAGCACACATTATCCAATAACTGTTCACTAACTGTAATGTAAATACTGACCCACATTGTCTGTATTATGCTGCATGTCTTTCTCCCCTCTCCTCCATTCCTAGCTGTCCTATCTTCCTCCTTTTCCTCCTTTCACCCAGCCCGCCATCGGCAGGAGGGTCCCCATCTGAGCCAGGTTCTGCTCAAGGTTTCTTCCTGTTAAAAGGGAGTTTTCCTTGCCACTGTCGCCTTAAGTGCTTGCTCTGGGGTCAGGCTCTGGTCTCTGTAAAGCGCTTTGAGACAATTTTGATTGTGGAAGGCGCTATATAAATAAAATTGAATTGAATTGTGTTCATTTGATTGGTATTTTCTGTTGTGTATGTTCTGTCATTATACTGACATATGAACTGTGGGAAGAACATGTTGGGATGGAATATTGTCTGTAGACCCTCCTAAAGCCTTTTTACCTCTGTCATGGAAGTTATGCTAATTTGGTCTCAATAGACAGAATTATTACATTTAGAAATGTTTTTAAATGGTTGAAATACTTTTTCATTAAACGTTATTAAATACAATACAGAAAGGTAAACTCATCTGCCAGGCATATGATGGGGCCAGTGTTATGAGGGTGCTACTGCAGGTGTTCAGAAGCAAATACAGGATGTGTACCAAAATGCCCACTACATCCACTGCTATGCACATCAGCTCAACCTGATAATGCAACAGGCCACTTCTCACATCCCTAAGTGAGAATTTTTTTTGAACTTGGTGGATTTGCAGTTTTTTTTTTCCAGATCGCCCAAGCGACTAGGGTCTTGGATAAAATAGTATATTTTACTGCCGACAACAAGTGGTGTGTGAGATGGAACTTTCACAGCCGTGCCATCAATACTGTGTTTGAGCACAGAGAGGCTCTCATTCACTGTTTTGAGAGCATACGGATTCTGGTGAGTTTGACCCCAGTACAGTCAGAGAGCTGGAGCCTACCCCAGGCTACTGGAAGATCCAGATTTTAAATTCTTCCTGCAAGTTTTCACCACATTATGCCACATGTGACTTCCTCTATGCCAAACTGCAGAAGAGGAAGATAGATTCTGTCTACATAAATGGATGCATCCAGCAGTTCCAACAAGACATACAAAAATGTCAGGTAGGTAATGTAAATGTTACATTGTAGTTTACTACAGTTAGATATTATTCCATTGTTATTATTTACAATGATATTAATTAATGAAAGTAACCTGCATCCCCCAGACATTCTCCATGCATGGCTCTCAGCAAATGAAGAAGGCCGAGCTCTCAGTCCACAGGATCATGAACAGATTGCCACAGAGGTGAGTTTATACTGTAGAAATTAAACAAATTCAGACGAGTGAACAAAAACGCAGCCAAGAAGGACAGTTGGAAATAATTCACAGTATATATGTTTTCTCTGATTTTTTTCTCTAGATCTGTGATAGCATACTGGGACACACCAGGGAACGCTTTCTCCTTCACACCACCTCATCCAGTGCCACCTTGCTGCAGAGCGACCGGTTTGTTGAGTCTCAACACAGCATTCCCTGAAGCAGCTCTGAACACCACCTTGAGGGCCTACCCCATGCTCAATGGAAGGAAACTCAAGACCAGAGCTCAGCCTTATTTACAGCAAGGAAGAATTCAGATCCTCTTTTCAGCTCTTCATGGACAATAACCACTGTCAGAGGTATTTTTCAGAGACAGTTACCTTCTCAAGGTAATTATTACCACACCATGACCACTGCTGAGGCTGAGAGATGTTTTTTTTTCCACTTTGAAAAGGGTAAAACATTTTCTGAGGAACACAATGACCCAAGAGAGACTGAATGCCTTGGCCACCTCTCCATGGAAAAAAAGCTGGTTACTGAAAATGACCGACTTCAACCAGAGAGTCATAGAGAAATTTGCCAATTTGAAAGAAAGGCGGGCAAAGTTTTGTATAAGTAGTTTTGTTGTGCTGTACTGGTTATCACACAACTGTTCACCTCACTGTTCTTGTAAGAATATGTTCTTACCACTCATGCCATAGTAGTAAGGGGATGAAGTATTTACTAGCACTAATTTGTGTGTGTGTTATTTTGCCATGTGAGGTACCTTTTATATTGTTTTACCTTTGTTGACCCAATTCTAGTCACCTGCACTCCACCCAAAATTTTTATCACCAGCTGCCACTGCTCAGCACAGTCCGAATTTATTTGTCAGCTTTCATCCCATTAATGTGAATGATGAGTACCATCATTTTTGAAGCTATTGCACAGGTGTCTACCTGTGTGTGTTGTTCCTTTGTTGCTGTCTCTCCCATTTGACTTGTTTACTAATAGTTAGATCAAGTGTAGTCAACCTTTCACTGCTTGTAGCTCACTTTTTTTATTTTTTTCATTTTTTTACTTTGCAAGCTGATCTCCTAAATCTATACAATATCCCATGTATACATTGTATGTTTATTTTAGTTATAAACAACCAGAATTTAAAGGATTTTAAATCTCAGTGGGTTCAAATGATTGAAAATAGTTCTATTAGTTTCAGAGACTTGCAGTTAATACCCACTCTGTTTTGCTGTTTCAGTGGATGCTCTACTCATCTTTTCTTGTAAACCTTCATTTTGCATCCTCAGAGTTAAAAGCCAACACCTGAAGTCACTCTTTAGTGCCTCACTGATCTGAAATTAAAGGACAATAAAAACATAAATCTGATTATTTCTGATTTATTCATACAAAAGTCAGTTATCACCATGGGTCTAAAAAGCTAAGGCAGTGACAGATGCAAATAATGAGTGGACCATACAGAAAACACTCCTTTCACATGTTATTAACTCTGTGTCCTGTAGTCCTGTCCCTGTTTCTCTCTCTGGTCTCTCTTTCTCTGTACCTTTCTGCAGGTATCTCCTGGCCTGGTGCTGCATGTTCTCTGTCTGTGGTCCTGGCTCCACCCACCTGCTGCCAGTTTATTGTCTAAATGATCCATTTCTAACACATTACTATAAGTCCCACTCTGCTACAGATAAATATTGGATTAATATTCTCTGCAGACTGTAAATAATTACCAATCATGACAGCTTTTTGCCTCTGTGCTCTGTTTCCCTATCATAACTGTAATCTGCTGAGCACACAGTATTATCCACTAACTGTTCACTAACTGTAATTCCAAATGCTGGCCCTCTAACATTGTCCACTTCCCAACCCTGTTTGTATCAAGTTTTATATGCTGTATGTCCTTCTCCTCCTCTCCTCCATTCCCAGCTGTCCTATCTCTCCTCCTTCCTCCTTTTCACCCAGCCCGGCCATCAGCAGGAGGGTCCCCCCATGAGCTTAAAACATGTTTTTAGGTGCATAAATGATCCAAAGTTGCAATTGTATCATCTGGACTCGAAAACACATCCCACTATTTCTCCTTCATTTCTACGCTTTGTCGCCTTTTAGTTTTATGCTGAAAGTTGATTCCATGGAGCTTGGTTTGTAGTCCCTGCCCTCTGCTTTTGATTGACACCTCATTTGACCATCCAGGAAGATCTATGCCCCCCCCACAGTCAGAAATAACCAATGAGCGACTCTATCACGTGAAAGTACAACCCCTACTCTTATGCTTGTTGTTTTCACCTATCATATCTTACACTGAATCTGATCTAATGGTCGTGTAGCCAATGAAAATCCTGTCATGAGGATGTGTCACATGTTGGGGTTGCAGAAGGAGGAGGGGCTACAAGACCGCATGCGTAACAAATATACTGGATGTCAGCTAGTCGTGATGCGTGCGTAAAAACAGTAGTGATTTTGTTATGGCTCGGCTCACTAAAAAGTTCTTTCGGCTCCCAAGGGCCTCCGCGATTTTTTTTAGTTGCTGAAATTAATTTATTAACAAAATAATGTAAAATTACGTGTTAAATGAATTAATTTTCCTGCGTTCACTCATATTCACTCATCATCACTCATTCACCTTCCCAGCCTGTTGTCTCTTTAGGGCTGTTCTCTCTCTGTTTCTCTCAGGTCTCCCTGTGTCTGTAACCCCCGCTCCCCCAGTGGGCTCAGTGCGGACACGCCTCACGCCAGGTAGTTGACCAATCACGTGAACGAAAAAAACAAAACAAAAACAAAGCGGCTGCGGCTCCCGCTGCTCACTTCAAAGAGCCATTTCGGTCGCGACCGACACATCACTAAAAAACAAGAGAGAGTGTCTATCTCAGAGGTGTCCAAAGGGCCATGTGGCTGCAGGTTTTCGTTCCCAGCAATCAAGAGCACACAGTGCAGTTCAGACAGTTGACCAGTCAACTGTCTGAACATCAGTTGATTAAATGAGTCAAGTCTCTTACTTTACTGCATGGCATGCTGAGAATAACATGATGAAATCATCATCTGTCGCTTATCTGGGTCCAGGCCCAGGTTGCGGGGGCGACTGCCGCCCAGTCCACAACGAAATTCTATGGTGGGCTCACCACCTGGTGAGGTGGAGGTGGTGCCGTCCAGAGTGGGGCTCAAATCCACGACCCTGAGAGATTGAGTCTTGTGTTCTACCAACTGAGCTAACCAGGCGGCCAAACTGAGGAAGGTGAAATTGTAAATACAGTATGTAAACAGTTTGCTGTGAATAGTTTGTGTGTGTTTCATTCACATAAAGGTGTTGATTTCTGACCATAGCACTTTTTCTGACTCATTTCTTATAATGCACGTTTAGTTTCCATAGAATAATGAGTGTTCTTGACTTTCA